>JBAMHZ010001258.1:0-19904 GCA_037177395.1 Alpinia galanga
GACAATTTCATCTTCCCGTTCAGGCCCTTGTCCAAGACAGTAAGGTTCAATGTGTTGAAAGTCATTCCTGCTGGATCTACTGGCGGTGGTGGCAAGAAGGCTTTTGTAGCTGCATGAGATGGAGGAAAGATTTATGTTAGAGATACTCGATTGTTTCGGAACTTTTTGCAAGAATTTTTGAGTTGTCATTTTGATATGTATGATAGAATTGATCAGTTGGTCTGGGAGTTTGATTCTGGATTTAACATCCTAGCCAGTGATTATTTATGTTTAACAAGCAACTAGTTGAACCAGCATTGATTGCTTGTAGCTCGTTTCACCTTTTTCCTACAATTGATTGCCTGTAGCTCATCAAATACAACATTATGTATAGATTTGATTTGTTACGTTGGATGACTCCCCCCATCCGTGTCGTGCACTAGTGAAAGGAGGCAGGCATTTGATGATCACCGTCAGGGAGAGGTGCCTAGCATATATATGAGGTGTTTTGCTGGGCGTCTCTCTCTCTGTGTTGACGTTCACGAGTGAGCATGCACATGATCAACGGTGACCATCATGTGGACGTCTCTCTGTACTCGCGCACGCAAGTGTGCATGAGGAGGTGCCCAGCGCAATAAAATTATTCTGTTCTTTCACTTATACATCCTGCTCCGCCTCCTGCTCCAGTTCGATCTCCAGCCACGATGCCTTTGGTCACCTCCGATACCCTTTTGGAGTTTTGGATGATATTGATATGAATATGGACTTGGATGAGATGATGGCACTCTTATGCTCCGGTTCCTACTCCAACTATCAGCTCGGAGTCCTCTTTAGAGTTCGATCCCCTGATGAATTGGAACTTAATATGGAATTCGACACGGATGAAACGATAACATTTTTAGATTTGCTGTCTGATGATATCGAGAAGCTCCCTTCAATCCAATATTGATGTGCTTGGATTTATCATTTTATGCATTTAATACATGTACTTGGATTTGTCTTTCTTTATAATTCGTTTGTATATACCTGAGAAATGCACTGTAATTTTTAGTTGGAATTTAACTGCAGTCCGATTAAAATTGGAGTTCAGTTAAATTGTGGTTGGATTTTGATTAAAATTCAGGTGCGGTTTGGTCAGAGCGACATCAATGACGACCCCTAAGATTTAGGGGTTGGGTTATAATACTTATCTTCTCCGACGATCGTGCGACATAAGTACTATGTATTTTTTTTATTATTGTGCATTTTGTGAAATCAACGGCCATGATCGAGTCGCGCACGCGCGCACATTAAACATATTAAAATTATATATATATATATAGGAATGATCTCCTACACAACTCTTATGCGAGCACCTATGAGCACCACCATCGTCCACCGTTCGATCGAGTGAACACTATAGCTCAATCTCTAAACCATAAGGGATCGGATGGTGGATGATAGTGGTGTTTATGGGTGCTCACATGAGAGTTGTGTAAGAGATCATTCTTTTATATATATATATATATATACACACACATAGAGACACGCGTGCACCTCTTTCCTGTGCAACGCCGCAATTCACCATCGATTCTATTATTGTCTATTGCCATCTGTGCTATAGCTATCATTTAAATCTCATGGGGCACTTGCGTCGTCCGACTGTGATCAGATTTCAGTTGAATTTGAATTCCCTTCAAATAGTGGCTATCAGCGACTATGATTGGGTCAAATTCCCACTGTAATCTAGTCAGAATAGGACTATGATTTGATTGAATTTCAATTCCGATCACGATCACATTTTGACTACGTCACAGTTGAAATCCAACTGATTGTCAATGATGCCAAGTGGCAACAGCGAGGATGATTACTATACATTTCTCATTTTGCATCTAGGCAATTTAGTTAGAATTAGACTGTGATTCAATTAGATTTCAATTCCGATCACGATTGCATCTTGATTACATCACAATTGAAATCCAACTGATTGTTGGTGATGCCAAGTGGCAATAGCAAGGATAATTACTATGCATTTCTTATTTTACATCTAGGCACATAAATTAATCACACGATATCAATTTTGTATATACCTACAAAGAGTGACAGATACATGTGATGACACTCACTTTTTTTTTACTAGAATTAAAAAATTTAAACCTTTGACTTGACTAATCATGGGGATGACTAGCCCAATCCTACAGATCTCTTTTTTAAAGCTCATAATTCTTCTGGACGAAATCTTCACTGTTTACTAAGATAAATTCAAAAGTACTTATAGCTTAACGATTCAATCCGACTTATGTTCTCTTTGTAAAACTATCTAATGTCAAAAAAACATACTCGATTTAAGAAGATAAAGTTCTAAAGAAAGACGTATAACTTTTTTTAATATTCATTTTTTAAAATGTCTATCAAGCAGTGATATCCCGTACTTTTGCACCGTGCCTCGGAAATCTGATGGCACTCTGACATTTACTACTTGCGCAGCTGAAATGATTGAGAATGCATCAGCAAGTTGATTCTTCTTCTATCCATCAACGTTCAACTATACTAGCTAAGAGATTAAAGAAAAAAGAGCAGAGAACATAAGAGATACACCAGAGAAGAGAAGAGAATAGTGTTGAAACGCTCAGCTCCTACACATTACATTGTTCTCCACTCTCTCTAATTTTTGACCTGCGTCAGCACAGGCACATTTGTCATGAACCCCTTGGTGCAGAACATAATTGATAATCCAATTGAAAGATATATCTACCATGACAAGCAGAACACAATAGTTACAGAAGGCTAAAAAATCCAACTAAATTATTGAGGAAAAATGCACACATTATGCATTTATAGATTTATGTAGATATTAAAATTTGAGCAATCTCTCTCTCTTTTTCGTTTTTTAATTTTATCGTATTAGAAGGATTCAACAGACAAAGCACGGAGTCCATCAACCAACACAAGCAGACAAGTTCAGCAGTAGTTCGCAAGCCAATCCCACGGTACATCGTCTCAATCGGAAGAAAGCCAAATAGTCCCACGAGTTTCAGTCGTTCACAATCACAACCAAATGGAGAAAAGTGAAACGTTTGTTTTGCATCAAGGAACATGGCCATCCCTCAATGACAGGGCGGATAACTGATCTGTCGGAGCAGTCACCTGCTGCTGCTGGACATTTCTCAGGACTTCCATTGCCTCACCGACTTTTTCTTTCAGCGCATCCGGCGATTCCAGCAGATGGAGTACTTCGGTTTGGTCCATCTCCAACAGCATTCCTGTAACTTTGGCAGCATGATCACGCTCGTATTGCTCCACAAGTGGGTAGAGATTCTCACCCAGCATCTACAAGCAACGGATCATAGACTGTAAAGCCACATAGCAAAACAAAAACATATTTATGGAAAAAACATTATTGACATTTAAACGATATAAAACAAGGTTGGGAAGAAATGATCTAATATAGCACACAATGGTCAAACTGCATTCCACTAATGGAAGACTGAGTTACCCAATGTGACCATGTGGAATATAACGATACCCTTCAACTCAGCGGACTTAATATTGACCAAGATGTTTTGATAGTTGACCTCCAAAAATGTAGATTTACTACTAATATACTTGTGAGTGTTAGTCTGTTAAAATTGATAACGAACCAATGTTATCTGTGTCGTGATTTTAACAGGGTTTGGTTCTGATGTTAATTGCACTAGGAAAACTCAAGTGAATGGATTGGCCGTAATATGTGAAGGAATTCCATAATATAGACTGTAGCTCAACCGCATATGTAAAGAAATAGTATCACAAAAAAAAAAAAAAAAAACTAAAGGAGGTGCACATGAATAAAGAGATTAATACCATTCTTTGCTGCTCGGGAGTTGCATTAGCAAGTGCTGAAGCCAATGCTCCAATGGGAATAGGTTGTGGTACGGGAACATCTCGCATACCCAAACCTCCCATGTCGTATGGAGGGATCATACTTCCAACAACACCAGGCATTGGACCATCAGGAATATTGCGGCCAGGAGCATAGCGCTGGATACGACCCCTTGGAAACATCTGCTATACATATTTAACGTTTTAATTAATATCACATCATTTTGCACCATGTGGAACATGCTCTATGAAAGTTCCATTTATCAATGTGGAAGAAAACATAGACTTTGATAATTCTCACTGCAAGTGCCAAGGGGCAGGAAAAGAATATATTGGCACGCTATTGCAATTAGTTGAACACCAGATAATACAGCAGAAGTTCAATATTCAGCAAGTACAATTCAAGGAGAAAATAGATTGTGCATGCATTTATAAAAGAATAAGTAACTGGTCTGCTACTGCAAATAAAACACAAATATGTAAATAATTTTCTCTCTCATCGTGCCTGCATGCTACTATCAGTTTCTCTCCATCCAATGAGGCTTGGCTAATAGAACAGAGGAGTGGGTTATGCAATCATCATGATGTTCCAGCAACAATGATTAGAAAACAATTGGTTAATTTATTACTCACGATAATTGCTTGTTTAGAGTATCTACTTGCTTAGCAAAAGAGTTCAACAAATCGCTGCAGAACCAACCATACAAGCAACTGACTTCCTTACAAGTTATCATATAATAATGAAATATATACAAAACCTCTAAAAGTTTACATATATAAGGAATTTAACCACTGTAGTCTCTTTTCTGAAAATTTTGAGCTAGCTAGTTATAATTCCCATAGTATATCTCAGTTGCAGAAGGCAACAACGTTGGAACATTTACTACAGACCTGTTGCTGAATTAAAGCCATTGGCTGCTGCATTTGTTGCATAGCTCCTCCAGGACGTCTACCACTCGGTCGATGCACCTGCTGACCTTGTTGGACCAAGGGAACAACAAAATTTGGGATGGGAGCCCCACCCGGCCTCATTCCAGGAATAAGCTGTTGCTGAAACCCAAAACCTGGCTGTTGATGAAATGGTGGTAAGTAGAAAGACTTAAAAGTTTGGCAAACCATGTTGCTAGCTACTAAATAGATGAATCATGGGATATTAAACGATCCTAAAAGTGAAGCACTGATTAAGAATGTCATATCAGTTATGTGCAGTATGCATGTGACAGTATTCATATACCTTAGCATCAAAATTATTGAAACAAGAGAAGAACGAAGGTTAACAACCCTGCACTAAGAAATACCAACATACACTCATTCTACAGGGAGTTCTACTTTTAAAGGATGAATTCTGCAAGCAAGGAGGGGAAACAAGAATGCAACTCGGAAAGCATGAAAACAACTTGGTCTTAGAAAGGAACAAAATTCAAATACAAAAAATTAAATAATAATAATAATAAGCTCAAGCAATTGCATACTAGAGATACTACTACTCGATGCCTTGACCATTGGTATTACACAGTTGTATGACTATAACTAGTTGCTATTCATCCCCTAGTTGAGCATTCATCTCATATAACTGTCTATAAATTCTATAAATTGATTAATTACACCTTTTCCCATATTCAAAAATTTCCACCCTTTTGAATTTAATAAGAGAAAGCAGAGTGTAAATCCAACAAGCTCTCTCATCAAAATTAAGAGAGCAGCTTTACAAGAATCCACAAACCTAAGAGTCGAAAGATAAAGAAGAATAATCAGTAATTGATGATAGTAACTTTTCCATGGAGGGAGTATATATAGGATAAACCAATCTTGCAGTACCAGAATGCCTGACTGAAAAGTCACATCTTGTAATGTAAAAAAAGCTGATAAATTTGATATTATATAGTATGATAGCTTCTTATACATGAACCTCAATCAATAGTTTGTCAGCAGACAATAAATATACATAAATTTTAATGGTAAGAATTGGCATCTGAAATATAAATTTTGCTAAAAGTTAACCAATCCTAAAAACATAGGCGTCTAGTTTACTATTTAAAGTTAAACTCAAGATCCCATAGCATAATTTAACATATAAAAGCCCAATTTGTGCATAATAAACACTCCTGACAAGTCAATCAACTAAAAATTATCATGTAGAACTATTGATTACCAAAAACAAGAGTCCTCGCTCCCAAGACTCTCAAGCACTACAAATAGGACTAAATATCATTTGACCACAGCAACTATTTGTCCCAACACAGGAAGTAATCAAGCATATAATAAAAAAGCAGTTACCTGTGGAGGAACAAGGGCCGGGGGAGGTTGTCCATAAAATATTTGTTGCCCCATACCAGGAGCACTAGAGGAGTAGATTGGAACACGTGGACCAACATTAGGCATTATTGCTGCTGGACGTACTTGTGAAAACTGTGCCTGGAAAATATAGCCTAGATAGTTGAAATCAAATGTGACAGCAACCAATGCAGACCCATATATGTGAAATATTTTATACAATCTAATGAAAGAGAGAAAACCTTAAAGTAATGAGAAACTCAAAAAAAGAAACAGAAAGGGTCAGTTCACGGCGTAGGCAAGCTTTTTGGGGCATCCTGGGCTCCTACCCAGGGGAGTATACTTAGAAGGTAAAAGGGTGAAAAAATCTAATTATAGGTTGAAGCCATAAAACATAATTCTCGGTGATGATCATTTTCCCAACATTAGTGGCCATAGCATATAAAAGAAATCAAGAAAGATATATATACAATATGAGGGATATCTCCAGTATCTAGTTGATTAATAAAGATTCTTTAACTGTGTTAATAAGGTACTCACTGTTCATTGTCAAGAATATTCTAGGAAGTGAAATCATGTTTTAGCAATGTCAGTGTCATACTAAATAAAAGTAAAAGTAAAAGAAAAAAGAAAAAGCTAATGGCTAATTAAAGCTACAAAAGGATTATTTCAACTGAATGGAAAATAAAACAAAAACAGGATTCATTAGAAGCAGTTTCTGCCTTAGCAATCAAGAAGTACATTATAACATTCATTCAACTCCCCATACATGTGCAAAATCAATTACATTTCAAGCATGCAATTTTATGTAACCAAGAATATCAGGACAACACTCTGAATTCAAGAATTAATGAACATATTGCCTCTTGATTAGCAGTTTAGCACAAGAGTCATCAAACTGAATATCTAGAAAGCAATATCATTCAAACATTATAATACGTCAAAATGCATGATATTGTCCTTTCATTTAAAGGTTTTAATTCAGTATCCTAACAACTGAGCTAAGCACGAAGTGCTTCATGTGCAATTTTAATGTATTGATAAAAGAAAAGATTCAAATTGAATACCTGCAACCTAGCTTTTCTTTCTTCTTTACGTTGTGCAAGTGCCACATAAAGCGGCTTTCCACCTACCATTTTTCCATTCATCTCTGCCAACTAACAAAATACAGAAAAAAGATTCAGTTTACTATTTTCAAAATACAAAAAAAGTGAGAACTTACAGCTCGAGCTGCTTCATCAGGAGTTGAGAAAGCAACAAATCCAGAGCCTTTACTCGTACCATTTGGTTCCCGCATAACCTGTGACTCAGTTGTATATCAATCCTATCCAATAGAAAGCTACTGTAATATAATAAACAGGTCGAGCAAAAAATGCAAGTGTAGAAAAAGTACCTTACAAGAAGTTATTGTCCCAAACCCAGAAAATAATTCCCTCAGCTTATCATCTCCAATCGTGTCTTCTAAGTTCTTCAAATATAGGTTAAGCCCTTGGTACTTATCAAATGTCTCCCTGGCACTTTGGACAAACCTTTCCCTCAATTCTAATACCCTTTCAGATTTTTTCAGAGCCTTTCCAACGTACCATTCCTTGTCATCAAATTTCTGCCCATTGAGTTCTTGAACTGCTTGGGCAGCATCATCTGGATTCTCAAAATTGACAAATCCAAAGCACTTTGATTTTCCATCATCCTCGGTCATCACAACTGCACTAGTGATTTTCCCATATTTTCCAAAAATATTTTCTAGGTCCTCCTTTGTAGTGGATTCTGAAAGGTTTTTGACAAAGACATTACAAAATTTTGTCTTCTCTGCAGAGTTTTCCCTTTCTTGCTTGCGAATGAAAGGTCCAATATAAACTGGTTTATCATTCACAAGCATGCCATTTAGCCTGTTGATGGCATTTTGTGCAGCCTCTTCTTGATCAAATTGTACAAAACCATAGCCTTTTGACTGGCCAAATGCATCTGTAGCTATCTTGCAGGATAAAATATTACCAAAAGAACAGAAGATCTCATGTAGTCCTTTATTGCCTATTGTTTTATCTAGATTCTGAAAAGAAGAAATAAACAAATTAAAGAAGCTTAAGAAGGCTGTCAGACCCAAAAAATTGAGTGGCACAATAATTGTTCAATACCTTGATAAAAATATTTGCAGCCCCACTTCTACGCATGCTAGGGTCACGATTCGAATACATAATTCGAATGGGCTTATTATTAATATGAGTGAAGTTCAGCACATCCAAAGCCATTGCAGCTGTCAATCAAAGGATAGTCAGAGGTTGAGAAAAAGGAAAAAATGCCATCCAGAAACGAATGCCAATATAAAACTCTGATCCATGATCTAACATGAAGATAATTATTGATGAATATGTAGAAAGTTATCCAACAAGGATATTGGAGTGTAGTATAAAAGGGCAACCTGGTGCACGAAATTCCTATCAATACAGAGTCTCGAGTTTATTGTATACAACTTTACTCTGCATGCAAGAGATTGTTTCTACGTATTGGAGCATAATATAAGCACTAAAAGTATTTCTTAAACACAATGACGCATCATTACCCTGCATTATAAGAGATTATTTCTACACATTGGAGCATAATATAAGTACTAAAAATACTTCGTAAACAAAATGACACTATGTGGAGATAGCCCATTGTTTTACAGATTGAAGGAAAATTGGTCCTAGTGTTCCAGAGATTATTCTAGATCCAAGGTCTACCAAACACAAACTCCAGTGAGGTTCTCATGTTAATTTTGGGAAAACCAAACAGCAAGATATTATGATAGAAAAAGAATATTCCAAAAAAAAATTCCTTTTCATTTTCCATTAAGGAAAATAAATTTTACAGTGCTAAAGGCTATGTTAATAATCTGGAAAATCAAGCAAAATATAATTACATATGATACCTAATAGTTATCATTACAGAAAGTAATTAGAGCACAGCTATAATAAAATGACGACAGCAGGGGCAGATTTTTTTTCCCCGTGAGTTTAAAAATTGCCCAACTGAACTCTGGCATATAAAGCAACCATTATAAAGAACCACTGTTGCCCTCATAAAGCAATACCACTATGAGGTACTGTCATATTGGCAGCAATGTGTCGCCATCACAACTAGTAATAGTTGCATTGGACGGCAGCTGTATCCATTTAACATCTGACTCTCCACATTGCTTTCTAGAGTCATGGTCATCTGAGGCAACTTTGTCAATCATGCCAAGTGGAATCAAAACTGATAAAGGGCATGTGCAGGTATAATGAAGGGCGCAGAGGAAGCAAGCAGAAGTAGAAAAATAATCATAAAGTAGACTAAAAAAAATGTAAGAACTGCAAGTAAGATTGTGTATTGTAGTAGTTCTTTCTAACCCATTCAATGGGCCAGAAAGGCTAGCTATTATATGGCTAAAGGAATGCAGAAGGGAGAAAACCAAGAAAAATTTAACTCTTTTCCTTCGAAGGAGGCTTATATCAAACAATAGAAGCACAGAATATGAGAAGTACACTAAATCAATTGATCAGACTTATCTTGAGAGAGTGTAAAACCAAAAATCAGGTTAGGTAATCAAATTCTCATGTGATAAATGAAACTACAATGTGGATATTCTCAATTTCCCATCAATTGCACATAATATAGACACAACTACAAAATGGGCAAAAAAATCATGATAACTCAGGACAGATGATGATGATTTTGATCAGCATTTCCTGCAAGAAGAAATCCTTCCACACAGTTGATGATTCTTTATTTTCCTTGTAAATATTTGGTAAGAATTAGCAAAATTAAGACACAAGTCAATTGAATGTGCTGATACACAACATTGAATCCAAACCTAGCAACTTAAGGTATAAAGGCACTGCAGATAAATGGTTCAACAGCCAAAATGGCATCAGCATACGAATCATAATCCTCCATTACCTGACAGCAATTATCATTCTTGATAAATGAAACTTAATACCATATCATCCAAGACTAGAACTCCCAGTTATATAGGTTTTTCTAACTGCATATATTAGCACGTTCTTTTATGATTAAAGTTTCTGCCTGATCAAACAGAATAAAATGGCCAGATATGGTCTTTCTTAGTAGCCACATAGTATCATCATGACTAGAAAATTGAAGGCCTAAGATCTAATAAATGGAACCACAAAAGCCACCAAGGCTGATGATACCCTAGGGCTTTTCTTAAAGCTAAGGGCCTTGCTACAAGGTAATTGGATATTTTACACAATGAATTTTATCCTACTTCATTTCATAATTCATAAAGATTAAGATAGTCTATTGCAACCTGTAGAATATTTGACATCCGAATTTAACCTAGTGAGAACCCCAAAGGCTGTCATCATTCGCATTGTCCGGATAAGTGCATTCTTCCTATGGCCCTACTTGAGCTAGAGGCTTACATTAATTTAACATTCCATCATATTAATAAAAAAGCACTAAATAATCTTGATAGCGATTGAATCATCAAAGATGAAACCAGAAGTGATATCATACAAGAGTAGCAAACTGTGAATCTAAAATTTCCCAAAGCCAACATAAACAATATGTAATTCGGCATTAATAAAAACACACAGAAACCCATACTTCCTAGAACTGAGTTCAAACACGAAAGTGACTCACCATCCGCGGGGTTGCTGTAGTTAATATAGGCATAGCCCAGAGACCGGTTCGTCTCCGCATCCTGGCAGAGGCGCACCGACACCACCGGTCCGATCTGGCTGAAAAATTCAAATAGTTGCGGCTCCGTCACATTCGTATGCAAGTCCCCGACGTAGAGCGACGCCAAAGGGGGCTGGTTCCCTCCGGCGGCGCTGACCACCCCGTTCGCCGCCTGCTGCTCAATCGGTTCCTGAGCCATCTCTCTCAATATTTTTTTTTCTATTTTGTACTTTTTTTAATCCCTCCCCTCTCGCTGATAGAGCAAGCCCTAGCGATCACGAAACCATAACAAACCTTCCACTATTCTGTGAGATTTTTCGACTGATGAAAAGGGATAACGATCGCGGGATAGAGAAATATAGGTGGTTATTTTTAGAGATTTTCCGATTTTTTTGGGGATTTTTTCTTGATCGAGAGGAAAGGGGATATGCACAGAGGCGATGAAGAGGGAGAGATAGGGGAAGGTTTGGGAAGGGCCGCCCAACTGGCAACTGCAAGGCGGTCGGCCTCCTCGAACGGTCCCGGATTCTTATACGGGTCAAAAGCTAGTCGACCCGAACGCGCTCTTCGATATGAACCGTCGGATTGAGGTGGGCTGCAGTCTTCGTCCGTCCGATATTGTCATTGATTAGTCACTAAAAATCAACTAAATGGATTCGGTAACCCAATAATCGAATGCCACGTTGGCGGGAAGGTTCACCAAGCCCACCGTCTTATCCAATAAACCATCATATCAATATATGCCAATGATAAATATTTACATGAAGATCAAAAAAGATTTATTAATAACCACGAAATAGAATAAAACTTATTTAAATATAAACAATACAATAAAAAAAAAGGATTCTATATGTAATTATGTCAGAAAACTTTGGAAACCTAAATTATCAAATATATATATATATATATATATATGAAACCCATGATCTTCCATCAACAGAGAGATAAAGCCAGTATCTAGCAGACATCAAGCAAAGTATTGACAACAGCAAAGCCACACATTAAAATGCTTTCTGTGAGGTGACAACAAGGCTAATTCAGCATGCAACTTTACTCAATACATAAGTCATCTAAATCTGGAAGCAAAAGAACTTCCTTTCTGATTACATATGGACCCATTCGATACTTAAGAAAGTTTGGGCATCGACTATAAGTAATTGATGTTTACTAGCACCTTTAGGAGGAACTGAACCTGGCAAAAAACCCGTTGAACATTTTTACTGAAACACCAACAATGAAGAGCCAGAATATGGCACTGAGCCCGACCAGCAATGAAATGAGAAGGAAATTACAGTTGTGGCTGTGCCTTCTTTCTGAAATAGAAGATTGTCCATCTGTTGCAGTGTTTGGATGATGAGGTCCAATCTGACCTCCTCTAAAACTCGAGACACGTTTGAGTGCTCTGCTGAGGAATGGATTCTCGGATGCCAGTGCAGGACTGCTGGGCACAGAGTCCAAGAAGGTTGAGAGTGCGGAGGTTAACCATGATCCGGAGTCGTATCCAACATGGGAGCTTTGCCCTTGAGCCATCTCAAGGTTGAGTGATGTAGCAGCATATTCTACACCTGTGTACGAGTAGCAGCGAAAAATGAGAACTGCAAAATGAACAATTCTATTGCCTAAAGTTGTGCAGTATGTATTTTGAATCATAGAAAGACCTGAAGTTGGCAATGTGGGGAAGACCTGACATGGGTTGGATGATGAAGAAGCATGAGCAATATCTGGGTACAAATAGAAAGAACACATTAGGGATAATATTAGTGTTGTACAATTCAGAATCATGTAAAAGCAAAATGATCAAGCACCTGAAGTTGATGTTCCTATGAACACCTGATTTGCATTGGTGTTTGAAACACTGACATCATGATCATGGTCCCAAAGTTCAGTACAAGCGAGAGATGGTTGATTTAGAATTCCATTAACACCAAAGTTATCAAGATATGAGTTATGTGGTGCTACAACCAGTGGACCGCAATTATCTTCAAAAAGCATGGGGGCATCAAAATAAACGTCAAATTCATATAAACCATCAGGGCCATCTACTAGTTCTCTGTTACTTAAACTATCCTCCCCAAATATGATGAATTCTGGATCAAAGAAATCTTTGATTTCTAAGAACTCTTCATCAGTCTGCAGTAGAGACCGTTTGGGGTTATAGGTTAATGAAGGCATCTCACAATTTTCAACAGGATGCGCATAAGAAACTTGTTCAGGTGCTTGAAATTTGTCTTCCAAGGTGCTCAGTTCAGACAAAATGAGACCATCTTCCAAAGGACATGATTCAGTTAAAAGACAATTTCCAAGTTCTGTTTCAACATTAATCTGCATCAAAGGACCAGGTCAGCAACCAACTCTATGTGGAATACTCTTCAAGGTAATCAATCCAGATATCAAAGGAATCATGGGTAGTCTTAAATGTGTTGTTTTCTTCTTTAATTGAAAGGAATTTGAGGACCAACCCTTTGTGAGCGGCAAGTGTGCATGTTGCTTATTTCCAAGTATAGTGTTCATACAACGGAAATGCACGACATATAAAATGTGTGTCTGTTGATGCTTGTGTTTGCCTCATGTGAATGTGGCTCGTGTTAGTTTTATGCCTCTTTCATTTGTATAAAGTTACTACTTGAGACTAGATTATATGTTAAATCAAAACCCAAACAAATAAATCTATATATACCTCTGCAACATGTGCAGCAAATTCAGAATACTGTCTGATCATGTCCTGGTCATCAGATAAGTTTAGCAGAAGATCCTCTAGATCATCCATTGGAAGAGTGTTCCCACCACCAGAGTTTACATCCAGAACAGGCTCGGTCACTGATACTGCAGTGCTCCTATGATTCACTGGCATTTCTATGTTGTCCAGGCTCCTGAAGCTCTCATCCACTTCATCATCTGCCCATTCTTCCCTGAATGGTGCTCCATACTGCTCCCCATTCTTAGGACCAGGTCCACTCTTCTTGAAGACCTTGTAAAGAGCATAATAATCCTGCACATGTTGAGGATTTAAAGTGGCCATAAAAACTATGCGGCAAGCAACTTAAGACAGAAAATGGATGTAAGAGTGATGACAAAATTGTTTCATTTTTCAACCAAGACTTGCCTGCACATTCTTATAGCATGAGAGCACCTGCTCGTCCAAGGTATACTCGTGCATCACCCAGTCAGTGCGCTCTCCTTTTGGTGCACGTCCATGGTAGTAGACGAGGGTTTTTTTGTTACCCGTGGCCTTAGCATTCTGAGAGATGGTCCGATCTTTACCAGTGGTCTTCCAGTAGCCATAATTGGTAGCCCGATTGGCTCTTGATCCATTGGGATACTTCCTGTCTCTCGGGCTAAAGAAGTACCACTGCTTGTCCCCACTCTTCAATAGTGATTTCGCTGCAAACATAAAAAAGGAGACGATAATTTAGACAGTTTAAAAAAAAGAGAGAGAGAAAAAGTAGCAACTTTGGAGAAACTAGACATTGCAATTCCTCTTTGAATGAACAAGGATATTTAAAATACAATTTGTTTTCTACTTCAGCGATCGACAAAATTACCAATTTGGAGAGTTCTATCGTAAGACCAATTGAGTATTCCCAGTGACGAAAGCATTAATTTCTGGGAGTGAAAATTTGGGAAAGTTGTTGATTGGTTTAGGGCTGGAATTGTTTCCTCTCGATTCACTGGATTCAGATGCGAATACAGAAAGGAAGAATACAGCATATCAACAACGCAGCATACCAGGCAGTTCCCATGGCTCCCACTTGTAGACGTCGACGTCGCCGATCGCGGGGAGTTTAATGCGGCGACCGCACACCTTGCGCTTGAGGTAGTAGAGAACAAGCTCCTCGTCAGTGGGGTGGAATCGGAACCCCGGCGGCCACCACTTAGACTCTCCGAGAACGGAATCCACCGCCAGCGAGCTAAGATCGTCGGCAGGCCAAGCCACGTCCCTCGCTGCGCCCATCCCCTATCCGCTTTCGTCACCGCCTACTACCCTCGATCGAGCTCCTATCCTCTTGCCAAATACAAGGAAGAGGAGAGCAGGCGAGGACGATCGCTGAGACGAAGCAAAGCGTGCTGCGACTACCTTCACTGCTTGGCTCGCTGCCTCTCTCGACCGATCCAAGTTCTACCCGTTCTCGGAGATCTGTATGGATAGAAGCAGAGAAAATTTCATTTTGCCCCTCCTTTACTAGCTTTTCAGAAATCCCATTAAAATATATATTAACGTAGAAATACTTTTTTCAACATTTATATTCTTTAAAATTTAAAATGATAAATATTAGTTTGTATTAATATTTTTGAATATTTTTTATATCTTAAAATATTTATTTTAATAAAAAGAATGCTAACCATATTCCACAATCACAATGTGAACGAAAACCTGCTCTCCAGCCAAACCTTGAACAAAATTCAACGCGAGCAATTGAATGGCGCGCGACAACGAAAGTTGTCTGCTGAAACAAAACAAAACAAAAATTGTAACGATGAGAAAAGTTCCATGCAAACTAACGTTAGAGTCAAAATCTGCTCGTGGATTTGTCGAATCCAGGGATGGCCAAATGGCGATTCTTCATTGGCTGCCCCGTTAGTGGATCCGGTCACTGGATTTGATTGGTCCCCAGAGGAAACTGCCGGGAACTTGCAAGCTCTTTGCTCTGCTCTGCATCGTCCTAATAATCCACAGCAATCAATTCCACCCTCTGACATGAATCAACTACCTCTCACCTGAAGCATTCCATTCTGCTTTGGAGACGACGACGACGACGACGACGACGACAGTATATTGTTTGGTCAAGATAATTCTTGGATCATAAAGACGGATCCGACCATGAGGGTTTAATGGGAGATAACTTCCTTGTTAACAGCAATAATCAGGATTAACTTGTTGAAGAAAAAGACACCTTCAATTGCTTGTTTCTTCGATTCCCTTCAAAAGTTAATTATTCTGGGAAATTTGCAACATTTCAGAGCAGCAGCAGCGGAGTAGAGTTAATTGCTACATTTCTGAACCATCAGAGACGAAGAAAAATTATTATTAGTAAAATAAAAAAGCCACTTCTAATTTTCAGAGTTATTAGAAGGGTGAAAAAAAAGGGTTAAAAAGATACTCTAGTTTTTAGAATTATTTTTATATTAAAAATATTTATATATTAGACGTGGTTATAGTAATTATGAAGTAAAAATTTAAATTTAAATAAAAATAAAAATATCTTTATTATGCAGCATTATTTGACATACTTTATATAATTAACAAAATAAAAAACTGATACCCCATCAGGCCATCAAATATACCCGAGGGAGGGAAGTGTGAAAGGAGAATAAAGCAGCAGGGAGCAAGCAGCTCCACGATGGTTGACCGTTGCCATCCCTTTTGTATAAGCCGCCACCTATTTATTCCGCTACCGAACTAAATAACACGACGCAACCACCGAAACATGGATCGTCCGATATATCGTATATTCTTGTAACTGTTTGTGTGGAAAAATTGGGCACGATCTCGTTCGGGGAACCCATTTTTAATTTGTTGTTAATTTTTTAAAAATCAATTAATATAAAATTATTTACTAACCAAATAAAATTATATTTTAGGGGCGAGGAAGTGGGTACACTTGTAGTAAAAAAACTGTAATATGGTTTTTACGATCCAAAATGTCGCTCCGATTCCAAAATAGCAGTGTTTTATCCGAAACAGGTATCGCCGTTTTGAATCCTCGACGACTCCTTGCTTGCTCAGTCGCTTTCGTCGAACTTGATCTCTCCACTCTCTCCGCGTCCTCTCCCTCGTCTCCGATTCACACTGAGAGAGGGAAAGCGAGCGAGCGTGAGGAGAACTAGAGGGAGAGATGAATCGGAGTGCGCGTCTCGTGGTCGCCAGAACGCTGAGATCCATCTGAGGGAGCTGGAATTTTGGATCTCCGGCGAGGATTTCTGGCCTGGCAGCGGTGGCTCGAGGAAGATTCACCAGAAACGGCCTTGATATTGTCAGATATTGCTCTGATCTCGAAAGGTTTACCCTTTTTTTTTTGTTTGGAATTTTTTTTTAAAATCTGTTTCGCTTCAATAATGACTGGTGATGGATTTGAGAAGCGAGTTTTGATGGGTTGTTTTACTGTTTCTGTGTCCGTTCATGCTAGTTTGAGCAATGACGGCAGATTCGAGCGAGCTTTGTGTTGGATCAGAGGTTGAAATCCAGTTGGTGGCAATTCTGGGTTTACCATCCGCAGGCGATCGACAGGAATCGATTGACGCTAGTGGAATTGCGTGTTTGGATGGTGAGGAGAAGATCGAAGGGCGAAGTGAGAGATCGATCACGCTGGGGAATGGTAATTTGGAGGAGCCACGGGAGCAGCATCTTGAGTTGGATGTCGAAGTAGATGTTGCACTCGTCGGGGACCAAGAACAAATTAAGGTGAAAGGAGAAAATGGTTATGGGGAATTGGGTACGGAAAATGGAGATGATTGTGATGGGACTGCTGATGCTGCATTAAATATAGATGTGAGTGAGGCCAATGGTTGTGATGATACTGCTCCCTGTAGTGACGGGGAAGAGGGACTAGTTAAATTGGAACTACCTGGAACAATGGCTGGGGAAGGAATTGGTGATGTAATTGAGCAACAGCTGGAAAATGAGATGCTAGATGAGAAGAAAGGGGACGTCAAAAATGGAATCAATGAAGAGAAAGGAGAGAGGTGCAATGAAGATGGCCATGCGAAGTTGAGCTTGGAGAATGATCCATGTCTCGTGGAGGATAGTAAGCTAGAAGCTACTAAACCAGACTTGCATGTCAAGGGAGCAGAAAAGCAAGAAGGTGAAACCCTACTCACAGATATGAACTTTGAAAAAGTGGAATCAATTACTGAAGGGATGGAAAGCAATGCACTACTTGCAACAATTGACAAACAGGGAAATTCAGAATTTTCTGTTTATGATGGCAAAAATCTGGAATTTAGGAGCATGAGTATTGAGACACAGAAAGAAGAGGAATCCAAAACATCAGCTCTAGATGGTGATCGACAAGTAGATGAAATAGAGCTCAAACTCAACAGTATCCACCATGACCATGGAGAGGAAGTTGTTGATAGAGCAGGTGACAGTCAGGACATTGTCATTTTTACAGATGATAATAGCCAAGCATGTAAGGATGCTTGTGTTGTATTGTTGAAGACAATGGAGCCTCAATCTGTGGTTACAACTGCAAGGGAGCAAGAATTGGGTGTTTCTGAAAGTCAAGTTATGGAGAGTAAAGAGCAAGAAGGCTTACAATCAGCAAATGAAGTAGAACTGCTGATGGGACCTCAGGCTTCAATGACAGTTTCTACAAACCCAGATAATTTAAAATTAGTTGTAAGAGTTCAAGAAGAACAAAAGTTTGAGGGATTGGTTACAGAGATCCCATCGTGTATAACTCTCATGGATGTTTCTACACCTGAGAATAGTAGTACCTTGGTAGAGGAAGCTGTAGAAAAGGGTGACCCCATTGGTGAGAGCGTGATTGTTGAACAGTCTGCTGATTTACATCGCGCAAAAGATTGCTTCATCTCAGATACAGTTTGCGTGGCTGAGAAAGAAATGCTGTTGTCTCAAGATCTGTCTGATTCTAGTGATCAATTAACCAAGTGTCAAGGAACATATCTTTCTGAACAGGAAGGTGCATTCTCAAGTGTGGTAGATGCACCCAGCCCAACAGGTAGTGTTAATAAAGCACATCTAGCATTATGACATATAAATGCAGGTGTAACAACCAATTCTGATATTGCTGCTACTCATGTGCAGATAGAAAAGACAAGTTAAGCAATGATGTAGCTGGAAATGGTACTTGTATGACTGGAACTGACGACAATGTAACTGTGGATGATGTTGATGCCTTCAAATCTGAAGTCACAGTTGCAAAGGAATGTGTAGAATCTAGCACTTCTTTTGTTAGTTCAAATGAAGTGGAAAGGTTGTTGGTTGACAAAAGCAAAAGCATCCAAGGAGAATCTGGAATTACAGAGAATATCCCAGTGCTAGTGAAAGTCCCTAGCGGTTCAACTTTGGATGGTGAAAAGCTGGACACTTGTTTAGGGAAACCACGAGTATGTTACATAATTAGAATTTCTAGATTCATTGACAATCAACTTTCGACGAACATTCAAATTGCACAATCAGAAGTGAATGAAAAAACACAAAGAAGGGATTCTTTCAAAGTTCCTATAGAAAAGCAGAAGGTATGATTGCATATAGTTTCATTCTAATGATACTTTCTAGCTTATAAGATCATGATTGTACATTAGGTCATTCCTATTGACACTTGATTGATCCGTTTTATCCTTAGGTGATATGCAATGATTTCTGGAAGAAGTTTGAAGATGCAAAGACAGAAACAAGAGTTGCAAGAGCTGTAGTCAGTGCCAAACGCCAGCAGATGGAATCTCTGCAGTTAATGATAAACAAGTTGAAAAATGTGCGTTTGGTGGAGGAACTTGATGCTAAGGTGAGAGTTTCAAGTGGTCTTGTTTAAAAGTGATGTGGCTGTTAGTTCTTCAATTTAGTGGCCTTCAATTACCTTTTTTATGTTCAGATACAATCAATGGAATTTGAGCTTCAACATGTAACCATACCATTGAAAGAAGAAAAGAAATATATCCATGAGCTTAAACAGCTGAGATACCAGAGAGATCAACTCACTTCGAATTTGAATTCAAGTGAAGAAATAGATGAGGCATTTGAACGTAAAGAACAGATTGAAGAGCAGTTTAAGGTATTTTTGATCAACTGTCATAATATTTCCACCATTTCTTTTGATCTAAAAAACTTCAGTTTTCTGCGTACAGCTTTTGAAGGAGGAACTAGATTCTCTTAGAACTGAGTTATTGCAAGCTGAAGGTAATGCAAATGCTGCAAGGAAGAATTATGATGTAGAACAGCAAGTTTTAAAAGGCCTTCAACGACAATTCAGGGATGCTGATGCTCTTCGTCAGAAAGCATATGGACATTGGCAAGCACTTAAAAGCATCTTAACTGAAAAGGTATGTTTTTTTTTTTCCATTATTTCTTTTCTATCAAATTGCAGTTAATTATTAATCTTTGAACCAAGGATGCATAGCTTTAAATTTGATCATCATATTGTTTTTCTGTTTGTAGTTTTTTTTTTTTTTTTTTCCTCTCCCCCCCCCAC
>JBAMHZ010001666.1:0-19888 GCA_037177395.1 Alpinia galanga
AATACCAGTATGAGATCGTGGCGAGATTGCGGCAACCTCTGCGAGGGCCATGGTGGGATCGTGACACCTCCACAACCCCAAGGAGGTCATGCATTTTCCCTTTTTTCCTTTTTTTAAATTTTTTGTGTTTTTAATTTTTTTAATATTTAAGTTAAGATTTTATTTTTAATTAATATATTTTATATTTAAAAAGTACCAAAACTTATTGACACAGCACGATATGGTACCGAAACTGTATCGTTCTTATCGCAGACCAAAACTACGACATGGATCAAGATTTTAAACCATGGATAAGCCTATAACTTTTCAATGATCCTCATAGCTGTGATCCGCCTGTCTTGTGACAAATCATTCATAAACTAAACATATCATATAAAATTAGACTTATTAGTCAATATATATTGTCTCAGTTGACTAGGAGGATCTTTTGAAACTCTTTGATGCATTAAAAAGTCTAGAAAGGACTTCTACATAGGAAGATACGAAATTTACATGTGAAGTTTTATGTTGTTGCAAAATAATACTATGATGGCCTTGTTAATGATGGAAAACCAATATTAGTGTACTGTTCACAGAAATTGGTTGCTTGAAAGAGTAAAAGGTTTTCATTCTAGAGTTTAGGTTGATTTTGATCTCTGACTTGAATTTTGCGTGTAAGATATGATGGGTGAATACCTCCATAGATGAGTTTGGTGTTGGGTCTCGAAGTCTATGGTTATACATTGAGATAAGAAGGAAACCATCTACAATGCAAAATAGAATGAGTGCTCATTTCATTTCATTTGTGATTTAGTTATTTCAAAGGTTGTGTTTCCAGGCATTAAGACCAACTTATAGATAAATATACTAATTCTTCGGGAGCTTCTCAGTTTTCATAATTATATAACAAACTAGGATAATATCTATACTCCAGCTTGAGGGTTAGAGTATCCGGGCTCCCTTCAATGCTTAAGTCATTTCTTTTCAGATCCAACAACATAAATACTCTCAGTATGATATTGCATGATTGTTGAGTTGGGCTCAATCTTTCAATGGAAGAGTCAAAGACAAATCAAATCCATATATTGCACTGCATCAATACTTCTGTAGAAGACCTATACTATGTGGAGATATTTCTTTTTGCTATTCACTCATGAACGCATATGAATTACATAGATAAGTATCCAATGTCAGCTAGCACATAATTTTTTAAAGATCTAAGACTAGGCACATCTTAACAAGTTAGCACATAACTTAAATGCTTTGGACAGAATTTAAATAGTGTGAATTCCCGTGGTGTAAATGGAAGCATTTTTCTTTGTAGCCATACCAGTTCTAGCAGAGGAATGGTAATTTTAAAAAACCATGGACCCAATAACCTTGCACCATTTTTCCATAAAAATAATTTATCAAAGTCAAACATACAAGTGCTGAAACAGGGATAAGATATTTTGGCATATAAATAATATATTCAACAAACTAAAACAAATTAACGAATGCTACATAATCTGCAAACAGATAGATTTCGATTGATATGTTTTATAGGTAAAAAAAACTTACTAAGAACAACTTACTTGTACTTTAGAAGAACACTTTGTTGTAGAATCTGAATATTTGTCTTTGGTTTTCTCAATGCATAAAATTTCTGGGTAATAAACTCAAACACCTTCAAAGAAGTTCAAAAATATCAATGATTTAGACAGTACATAACTGTGTAGCAAACTGACTTGAATATTGTGAAAGAAATTCCTAATTGAAACAGTTAGCCAATTTCATAACAAGAAATTTGTACTCTTTGCAAGTAAACTCTCAACCTCTAATACTTGGTCTTTTCTCTTCATTTGCCCCCTTCTGTTCCCATGCCAAACTCCAATACTTTGAGTCAACATCCAACATTATTGATTACATTAAAACTTTTATACACAACAACGTCAGCCACATCCAAACTAATGTTGGATCATTTCCAAGTCAATTAACATAGCTCCAAGATGAAGCCTTTAAGAACTTTACTTTTGTTTTTAGCATCAGAACCAGAAAAGGTTCACCAACCTAAGAGATCAAATATTATTGTGCAGGAGCATTTATGAGAATTATTTTGCCACAAATATGATAATAACAAATCTGATGGGTAACGATAACTTAATCACATATTTGCAGACACTAAAATTACTTGGAATTTGAGGCAATAGAAAATAGAAAATGACTTTAATTTATACTCAATCAGTTGATTGGAGAGTATTTCTAGTCAACAAGAAGCGGGCAAAATATTGGAGAACTTATTAAATTAAGGAGATTTATGTCATAAACTTTGCACAAAAATATTTCATCTCTTCTATGAACACGTGATCAAGTGCTAAAAGTCTCTAACGCTTTCAATCAAAATGGAAGGCTTCAACTCAAGCTCTTAGTAATCTCCATGTCACTCAAATTTTACATTTATAAGCTTTGAAAGAGTAGAGCATATTATAAACAGCATAGGTTGGGATTGTAAGACAGCTCCATGGAGTAATTTCTAGTGGATATTTGAGTGTGATGCTTTGAGCGTGTTATAGGCCATGGATTGGCGTGTCTTTTGCTTTTATTTCCATTGCAATTACCATTTGACAAGATCACCCATGAGCAACTAATTTATGTTTGTATTTGGGAAGGCAGAGCTAAAGCCTCATATGCAAAAGATTGTGAAATATTTTCTTGCTGACCATTTCTTTTAACAGAAGAGAAAAAAAGTTAGAAAAAATGATTTGAAGATAAAAAAAAATTTATATATTTTTAAGTGCGGATTTGAACTTTACATTGCATATGAAAGTGAGCTTTCCACCCAAAATGAACAAACCCAATATAAAGGAAAAATGGAAAAGGATTTTCTCAGTGTTTTGCCTCCCTCCAGTTTTCATCCAAAGAAAATGGAAATTTCAATTAGAAAATTGTTTCTAACATTTTACTCCCTGTTTTCATTCCTCCATAGTAAACACACCCTAAAATCCTGAATGAAAAGGAATCAACAGTAATTACTATTGAGAAAATAATTAGGCATATCCTCAAAAGTAGTTCCGCTTTACCTTTACATAAATATCTTGATTGTCCTATTTACATTTACATCCTTTAGTATATTTACAGGCAAAATACTATATTTACAATTTTTTTCGGCATTTCTGATCCATGAATGCAGTAATTCTGCCCCAATTCAATTGGCCAAGGACTTCATTGTGTACTGTAAATTTCAAAATCCAGCCTAATGTTCATCTACCAAGTAAATATGGCATGTTCTTAAGTGATTCCATAATAATCCAACACTTCAATTGACACAAATAGCCCACAAGTCCATCTTACTCTCGGCCTACATTAGATAGGAGAGTAGAAAATCAAGTTTTGTATCAATTCTCTCTCTCTCTCTCTCTCATATGAAATTATTCAGGTATTGCAATCTTCATATGCAATTTAGAACATACACTTTACATAAACATGGAATCAATTAACCAATAGAGAATAGTTTTAGATGATTTAATTTCATTAGCTAGAAATCAAATACAAGTGTTGGATAGTTTTGGAAATTTAATGGAGTGAACATACAGGAATGCAGCATCATGAAAATGCTGGAGAAACCTTGTTAGTATGGTAAACTCAACAATAAAACACATATTGCAGACTATCACTTTGATAATTAGAACACCAACTTGAAATATAAAATATGAAAATGAAATATCAATGTACAAACCTTGGCAACAGCCTTTTGCCTTAGCCTTTCTAGCTCAGGTTGAATGTCTTTAAGAGCTTTGGACCCTTTGACCATAGAGTCAACTTCTAAAAATTTCAGTTTCTTGCTCAGCAATTCTAGAGTCCTGAGGTATTCTTCATTAACCTGCACCATTTATTAATATATAGTTGTTAAATGCCTAAACCAATCTTAGCAAGTAAACTTTAGGAACCTACCGTCCATCAGGTGGATAACCTAGAGTCATATAGACTTTTACTAACCACAGGTTCTCAGAACTCCATATAAAATAGATATTCTATTCATTAACAGTTGCATAAAATACTAATTTAGCATAAAGGACTGAAAGAATAACCAGTCACATTATAGCATTTCTGGGAGGGATAGTGACTACTACTAATACAAACTGAATGTCTGCTTTTCAAAAAAAAAAATTGTCTTGGTTTATAGCACAAAAACTGCAGATATCATCAATGTCAAGTTGTAGAGCTATATTTATCCAACTGTTTGGAGTATGCCATATAGTTCGTTATCCATCATTGAACTCTAATGCATTATACAAAACATAAATAAACCACAAAAAGTTTGTCTTGTCATACAATCATTACTGTTGAGCTTCTTTATATGACAGATTAACCAATGAGCTGATAAAAAATCACCGCCTTGGAGGGGGAAAGGTGCAACATAGCATAGAAATTTCAATGAACCTGAAATAAGTGCCTTGTTAAAATTTCATTTTTATTGCCCTGTCAGGCTTCTTTGTGAGATAGATCATCCACTGGGCCAACATTGTATGACTGTTTCGTAGATAGAAGGACAAATATGTAACTTTAAAAAAAATGGTGAAGGGCTTCATTAAGATCCATTTAGGCATGACTGCATAATCATCATACGAAAAGATCCAACAACAATGGACTTAGGACAAGATATGATTTCATGTCATATCAATTGATTATATCAGAGTATGTTAATAATAAGGTTAAAAAAATATGTATAACCACCTCTTACCTCCCCATCAATCACAGTGTCAATCATCCTTGGGGGAACAATAATGTCTTCTACAAATTTAGAAAGTTTAGATTCTGCTCCCTGTAACCATAGAAGCATATCTTAGAGACATAAAAGAGTAAAAGTTCACTAGACTATTTAGTTATTAGTTAAATGAAATGTAGAACAGCATGATAAGTTGGTTGCTAGACATGACTTTCAAGAGGTACAAAGGAAAATTTCAGAAGGATAGAAGCACATGGTGATCCAAAGGCCTAAAGTAGAAATATTGCCTGGACCAATCTATATATGCTGTCAAATTGAATTGGTAAAGCAATACCCTAAGAAGCTCAAATTTCAGTATGCTCTCAGGAAGCTAATAAAGTGATGGATGTCTATTTGTTCTTCTATAGAAGAGAAACTGTCTAAAGAGGACTAACAACTGAATATCTGTTTCACATCCTACTAAATTTCAGCCAAGGATCTGATGCTGAGAATAGTGTCTTGAAAAAGTGGTTTTCAGATTATAAGCAAAAGACATATTCAGTTATGTTAGGCCAGGGGCTGAAGTATAAGAATGTGTAATAGTTTTGCAAATGAGCAGATATTAGATCCCTGATAGTTAGTTTTTATGATTGCATGTATAGCTGATGTGCCTGTAAATAGGAAGTATTGTTTACATCCTCCTTTTGCAAATTAAAACTTCCACACCATTATGTAAAGATGTCGACAAAAAAAAGGAAATATATTATGACTAATCATGACTCACAATGCAAATCAGAGATTACTTTTCTTAAATTAAAAAAAGATAATCATCAAAGAATAAAATTTTTGATCTCATATTGAAATGAAAACCCAATTCAACAGAAAGTACAAAAAATGTCCATACCTTTCTATTCTTCAGCTTCAGACCCATGTCCATTGATTTCTCCTGAAGACTTTTTATCTCTGAGCTTATTGAACCAATTTCTGCCTACCATAAAATGTTCTAAATCCGTAAAGATACAAGTCAAGAACAACATTGAAAACGACCAACAAATTTTTAACTCAGCAACAGAATTAAGATATTAAATAGATCAACCAAAGCCTTTCCTTGGTATTAGTGGATGAATAAAGGAAGCAAGCTAATCTTGAGTGTCGCAATATCCATACACATGAACAGAAATTTTGATGAAGAATGTTTTTGCTTCCAAAAGAAGTTTAGTGTGCAAAAAGTACCAGAATAAATGCTATTTTACTTTATCACATAGAGAACTAGCATTTTGAACAGCAACATGACTACTACTACAATGTTTGAATCAGCAGACTCTTATGGGTTATTTTGGACGGGATGTGTTGAAGACACACTCAATCATTTACAGAATAAGCAATAGTCCATTCCATGGCATAAAATAATGTGCCGTGACAGTCGAAAGGGGCAAAAATTTTAGTTCCGCATGTGGATCAGCATTGGCACATCTCACATAGGTAGCAGCAACATTGCAATGTCCTCCGTAAAGTTGCAGAGGAAGCTGCGAGGACGCAACATCCTTTTCTTTTTTTTTTTGATTAATTCAATTTCCTCCCCTTAATTTAAATTAATCTCTGTGTTCCTTTCTCTCTTAATTTTTCTTCTCTTTATTCGTTAATTTTTTCCTCCTTTATTAATTTTTTTCCTCTGTCTATCCAAGAGAGAAAAAAACAAGGGTTAATTTTTTCCATTAATTTTTTCCTTCCTTCGTATGTCCCTCCTTTGTCCTGCGTTAATTTTTTTTTCTCCTTCCTCCACGAGTGTAAAGAGAGAGGAAAAAACTTCTTTATCTCTTGAACAATGGTCAATTTTTACCCCCCTTCATTCATCCAAGAGATAGAAAATAAAAATCCATCTACAATGATGGTTAATTATTTTCCCCTCCATCTATCAATGAGGTAATCAAAAAAAAAAAAAAATCTTTGAGATTAAGGGAATATATTGTTAGAAAAATAAATATAATATAATTTCTAACTTTATAAAAAATTCTATTATAAATTAAATTATTATTATTATTATTATTATTATTATTATTATTATTATTATTATTATTATTATATATATATTTGGTTTAATTTAAAATTGACCAAATAAATCCAAATTCAATTCAATTTAAACGTACTGTCATGTCTACTTAGTGGACTTCAACTAACCTTAAATTGACATTTACTCGATAAGCATCAAACATTTCATGAGATAATATCAAAACTCGAATTCCACATTCAATATCTAAAATATAACTCTATAATAAGCATCTAAATCAATCAGATATTATTAAAAATATTTTTTTTTAATTAATATATTTGCATTTACAAAGTATGGATAACGTATCTACATAGCATAATATGACATTGAAATTGTATCATTATAGACATAAATTGAAACTTCGGCATGGTTCAAACAATTTTAAACCTTGATCCATTCCCCACAAAATAAAATCATAAATGCATAAAGAGATGATATAA
This sequence comes from Alpinia galanga, assembly GCA_037177395.1. Lineage (NCBI taxonomy): Eukaryota > Viridiplantae > Streptophyta > Magnoliopsida > Zingiberales > Zingiberaceae > Alpinia > Alpinia galanga. The sequence continues at coordinate 7,154 of JBAMHZ010001666.1, forward strand.
GAATAATTGAGAGCAATAGGTGACTAAAGGGAGAGTAATAAGCAAGATTCTTATGTACGTGAATGACTAATGGGCCATCCTAAATAATATTCTAGAAGATATTTCAAGAAATATTCCAAAAATTCAACATACCCCCTCAAGTTGGTGAATCAATGTTACAAACTTAGCTATAGATAGACCCTTTGTAAGTACATCAATAAAGCAATTGCTCAATGAAGCATAAGGTGCACGGACTAAATCAGCATTAATTTGTACCTTAATAAAGTGCATACTTATCTTAATTGATTTAATGCTATGTGTTTTACTAAGTGGTGAGCAATACCCATGTCACTTCATACCGGCAGTTTTTTACCATTCCGATATGAAATCAGCACCGATACATCATTTCAACACCGGATCAGCAACACAATAGGAAGAGGAGAGGGAGAGGTGAGATATTATCTAGGCAGCGAGCGACGGCGATGAAGTGCAGCAACGAGCAATGATGACAAGCGACAATGCCATAGCACAAGTATAATCGAGAGAATAAGGGACAGAGTCAGGAGAAACCTAAATCCTAACCCTAACCTCGATTTTCAAATGATATATTATAATTATAATGGGTTTGGAAAAACATAAAAGGGATGGTGTAGGTTATACATTGAGATTTTTACAAGATTGAACCATTTAACCATTTATATATAACTTATGTATTATATATTTATATGCCTCCACGGGCATAGCCGAGTTAGTACTCGAATGATAGACTTATTGCAATAGGCAAGAGTCGATCCCCGATGAGGTTAATTCTACTAGAGAAAAAATATCCACCCACCTAGGAGGGTACTGTGAGATCAATTTAGAGGAGCGCTCAGGGCGAAAGTTATCACCTTTTGCTATAATATATTAAATAGTTATAATACAATATATAACTATATAATATATCTACAATATATAATTATGTAACAATATATATATATATATATATATAGAGTAATTTTAAATTTAAAGAATAATTTCTAATTTTTTGTAAGTTTAAAAATTAAATTTAAAATATCAAAAATTATTTTAAATTTTTAAATACATTTTAAAATTTCAAAAATAATTAAAATTAAATTATAAATTTTAAATTCATGTTAAAAATTAATTATAAATTTAAAATGATATAAAAATTTTGAAAAATATAATTGAAAATATTTCAACTAAATTTTCAAAATTAAAATTTTTAAATATATTAAAAGATAATTTAAAAAAAAAATTAAAGTTATCTTTAAGCTTTTTAGCCGATTTTATGATTTTATCTTTATTTTTAAATTTTTTAGATAATTTTAACTTTTGTTTATTTTTTTAAAACAATTATTTTAATAATTACTTTCATAATTCTTAAATAATTTTAAAATTCATTATACATTTTAATAATTAAAATAATTTTAAAAATTCAAATATAACCATTTATATTAATCAAATATTAATAAAAACATTTAATTAATATATACTTTATTTAAAAAGAAAAATTTACCAAAACCACATTGGCACGACATGATATGGCATCGAAATCGTATCGTTCTAGCTGAGAACCAGAATTCTAGTACGGCTTGAAATTTTAAACTCTGCTACAATGATTACGATTGACTTGTCATTTTACTTCCCTATCTAAGTTTATTCCCCTTATTGATGATGATTTTATGAGGCTAAAAACAAGGTTTAAAATCTCCATCCGTGTCAAGGTTTCAGTCCAAAACTAGAATGATACAATTTCAATATTGTATCGTATCGTACTGTACTACTGTGAAGATACAATTTCAGTAATTTTTAAATATAAAATATATTAATTAAAGATAAAAAATTTAACTTAAATACTAAAAAATTTAGAGATCAAATTTTTGTTAGTGAGGAGAATGTTATATACCAAAAATAATAATAATAATAAAAGAAAAAATGAATATGATTAATTTAATTCAATTTTGATTTAATAGCGATTAGAAAAAAAACTAAAATAAAATAAAATAATAATAATAATATTGTTATTATTATTAATTATATAAAAATAAATAAATAAATTTTATTATAAATTTTTTAAATATTTTTAGATTAATGGGATATTTTTTTGATTTAGCAACCTAAACTATAGCTAGGAGTTAATTGAAGTTATTAACATGAGCTTTTATTAAAACACTAAGTTTTAAATCTACCTTCGCTCTCTTCACCGCATCAGCTCCAGCTCCAGCTCCAGCTCCAACTCCAGCCCCAGCCTCTCATGTCACGTGCGACTATGCGACGTCGCTACCACCTGTCACGCATGCAACCGTGACTATGACCGCAACAGCAAGCGGCATCCTTGCCACTGGCCACACGCGCGATTACTATGTGTCGCGCACGCAACTGCGGTGACACACAGCGTCCCTACCGCCGACTGCACACACAATTGTTGTGTACCATAGCGTCGTTGTCACTGACTGTGCATAACTTCCGCGTGCTATGGCATCCCTACCATGGACCGCACACGCGCTTATTGCGTGTTGCGACACCCCGTGACCTCCACGACACCACGGAGGTTGTTGCGTAATTGCGATGGCCTCTGCAACCCTACAAATCCAGGACCACAGTGCCAATGTTGGTACCGACGCCAAGAGGTGGGCGGAATGACAAATTTTCCTCGTACCACCTGGCACAGGTCAAAATTTTATACCTTAGCCGAAAGTTGATCTCTATCAAAACTTTTAGACGTGAGATATTTTTGTGTTCTAGAGAAGGCTCGCTCAGGGTAGAACATTTATATATTCCAGTGGAAATGTGTTTGATATGATTGAGGAAATTAGCATGTTGGAGCTAAACTAATAGTTCCTAATGTCAAATTGATTCCAAGACAAGAAGAGTCATTGACTAATCCAAGAAAGTATTAAGGCCATTGAAAAACTAAAATACCTCACGTTCCATGACCGAATATTATCTCAAATAGCATGGTATGTAGGGATAAGCAATCAATTAAAAACTGAACAGAACAAACCGAACAAATCGAAACCAAACTAACTGAACTTTTTTTTAATAAACTGAACCAACCAAACTTTACCACTAAAACCAAACTAATCAAATTGATACAAAATCAGTTAATTCGGTCAGTTATCGAATTAGTCAAACTTTTCTTAGCAATCAATTGATTCTGCACAAAAGTCGATTGCTATTGAACAGTTGAGTCCACCAATCAACTGCTAAACATATTGTTTTGTTGTCTGATCAGTCGAGTTGCACAATCAACTGATAAATTTATTATTCAATTTATCAGTCAATTAGTTGTGTTGCGAACCAATATAGCAGTCGACTGTCACAACATAGTAGTCAACTGATACCAATTCGATTTAATCGGTTTAATAGAATTTTGAATTTTAAAACCGAGACCAAACTAAATAAACCTAAGTAACCGAGATTTAAAAAAAAATGAATTTCCGAATTAACTGAACCAAACTTCTGAATTCAATCGGTTTGGTCGGTTATTTCGGTTTAACCGATATTTTACTCGCCCCTAATGATATGTTCCTTAAGGCCTCATGCCATGATAATTTGAAAGCAACCTTGAGAATTCTACTACAGTAGAAGAATGCTATAGGGAAATATCTCATATATCAAAATTTTAAAATTAAGGTCACCTTTAGGTTATGGGTACACTAGTGTTGATAGGTAAGGCTACCACAGATCGGAGATCCACATCAAACTATGTTCTTCCAGTATTTTCGGAGATAACCTACTAAAGAGCCAATAAAATATTTTCGGAGATAACCTCCTAAAGAGCCAATAAAATTGTATTACGAGAACCAAACTATCATGCATATGACCTCAAACCTATTGTTCTATAGGAGAACAAAATACAAAGATTAATTGGCACTGTCTCAAAGAGATAGAACAATTCAATGAAGATGTCACATAATTTGTTTGATAAGTTAGCAGATCTACTATAACGTTATTGAGAGATCCTAGAATCAACTATATTTATAACAAAACTAGATTTTCATTATATCTTTGAGCCAGCTTAAGGGGAAGTGTTAGGGATAAAATAAAATACATAGACCTATTTGTAAATACCATATATTATAGGGACTACAATGTAACATTAGTGTAATGAATAATATATTTAGGTAGAAGAGGGCTACCGAGCAAATTTAGCTAAACCTTCCCCCTTCATTCAACTTGTTTTGAATCTTTCAAGTAAAAATCTAAGGTCTCATTTACTTGGGGTGATTTTGGTGGTTTCCGTAGCAAGGGATCCAATTTCAGGGGAATCTAAGGAAAAATCTCTTGATTCCTTTCTCTCCCTTCCTTTCACGAATCAACTATTTCCTCTCTCTCTTTAATTCCTTTCCATTTACAAGTAACATGACCTAAAAGTAATGCATAAAGTCTCACTCTATCTCACCCATATCAAGAAAGACATCACATTCCTTTCCATCTTAAGATAAGGAATGGCAAAGGATTGCCACATCATCACCTCACATCTATGATATCTTCTTCAGCACTTCCTTGAATCACCAATTCCGTATTTGTTTGAACTTTTTGAGAGTCAAGTCCAAGAACCACAGTTTAAGCAGGAAATTGTAACAAGCAATCAGTTAAGTCTTCCTGATTTAATAATTTTTCATGACAATAGTGGTTGGTACAAATCAATCAGCTAACCGAATAACCCATCTACTACACATAACAAAAAAATTTAAACAGAAAAGCATCATTAATCTGATATTATATGTGGAAATCAGAAACGTAGGTGTCATGTCTATTTCAAAGTACTTAACACCACAGAAAGATAACACCCAGAAAGAAATAACAAAAAGCAACCTATCTCCAGAAAGAGGTCTGTACAAGATATTTATCAATCCCACGAGGTCTTCAAATAATCCTACTGCTCAACTAGGAAAACATTCATACCTGAAAGCCACTAAGGATTGTTTCCATTTGAGATAGGATGATGTCACAATCACGAATTTGATCATGTAGTAAAACTAAGTTATCACTCTCAGTAATATAATCCTGAAACAACACAAAAGTTACAGACAATTTTAACTCAAGGAATGCAATCAGAAAAAAAAAATTAGCAACTAAATGGCATAATTAATGGTCCTGTTGCATAATTAATGAAGACACAGCGGACAGCACAAAATATACTGGCAGAACAAGGGCAATGCAACCATATTGTATGCGGAAAGGCACAAGGTAGCAAAGTCAGAATGCGACAACTAGCAAATCAACAGCTTCTATGCAGAATTAAGAGCTTTAAATTATTAGGAAAAATAGTACAGATAATAGCATGGCTCTAAAACATTTAGGGACTCAAGCAAATTTTATCAATCCAGATAAACACCAAGAACTCAGAAAGATTGACAACCAACTGAATTGACATGAGCTCTATCGAATAAGCAAGCTCAATGCTCAAAAATTCTGCCAAAAGAGAGAGAGAGAGGAGAGACAGAAGATCTCTTCTCCAGTTCAGCTAAGTCCTCCAGCTCAATGCTACCAGCAATTCAAGCACCTCCTCATTACACAGAGAAGGATGACATGAATGGACTGTGCTCTTCCTTCCACTGCAAGAAGAGTGCAATAGATGTAGGCTATATTATATTATAATGTGGTAAATGCATGCCCATCAATGCCTATATTATGATATTATGTGAAAGGCACAATTCTCGGTGACATATATTGAAATTGTTGGTGACATCTGCACGAATTCAAATTCACTCTAGCTTGGTTTTCCATTAGAAGAAAGAAGATTATTATAGCCAAAAAACTACATTTACAATCCAGTAGATCTGAGCTCAAAAGGGACTGAAAGACCTGAGTCCAATTTGTGTCGCAAGAAAATTAGCCACAAAATCCACTGAAAACTTCCTTTTAGCCAGATTGCATAATAACATTCATAAAAGGGAGATGGTCCGAAGAAGGTAGTTGAACAAGTATTATACCAGGGCACTTTAAAGAGAAAGGCCAACAAATGGGAGATAAGGTAATCAAGGGTGGCAGCAAGTAGCAGAGTCATGAGAAACAATTAGCAGCGAAAAATGGGAATGAACAAAGTTCTTTAAAATTGTAGCCTAATGTCACAAACGAATTAGTTTGTCCAACAATGTCCTGCTTATCAAATCCATATACCAATATTTTTATTAACATAATTACTCATTTACTTTGATAACTACTCTCGGGCTAGACCATAGATACTATCAATATCCAACTTGTTATGTAAGCCAAAATATAAACTAGACAATACAAACTAAAACATGGGCACGAAAATGAAAACACAAAGCAAAGCTTTGGAAATAATTGGCAGACCATGCAGTTCCCTTCAATCTCGGATCAATGATCATCCAAAAAAAAATGCTTGTATTATATAATAAAGTGAAAAAGAGAGAGAGAATTAAGTGAAACAAGGATGAAGAGAGATCAAAGGAATAAATCACTCTGAGTGAGTTTTTCCTAAAGTGACATAAAAGGAAACAGATACCTGACATGTAATTAACTAACAGAAAAGGAAAGAACTCAAGGGTCATCCAGGAAAGACGATACTTATCTTGACCCTTTACTAGGAATGGCAAACTGAGAACAAGATTTTTATATGTCCATGTCTTAACTAGCAAGATCAAAAACACAGATTGATGCTTTGCTAGAAACAGCAAACTAAGATTATGACATTTCTCTGTTGAGGTCTTTAGTGGATAGAACAAGTTGTACTGATTGAAGAAATAAAAAAACAAAAAGGAAAGGTATCGCTAGGCCCATCGGCAAGCAAGCAACCAAATAAAAAGTCAGAAAGGAGGAGAAATGATAATCTAGTTAGATCTAAACCCAAGAATCTGATCTAAACAACTAGGATGAACAAATTTGATTGAAAATTAATGCTGGGATGATCTGAAAGTTTTGGAAAGAAAAAGAAGGCATGAGATTGGAATCTAGAGTTCCAAAAAGAAATTGAATTCTGCAGGAAGAAAACAAAGTTGGCTCAAATTTCTGCTAGGAACCAGGAGCAGGTAGTACTGTGAATCTAAGGGACTGTTGCAGCTGCCAAACATTAAGATAAGAGATGGGGAAGAAGATTCACTGATATGGAAAACCAGAGACAAAATGTCTTCACGATATGATGGAAGGCAAGCAATTTGATGTGCAGAATGGAATGGCATCATAGGTTAGGATGATGGAGTAGTCATTCCCAGGGAGGTGTGATGTTTAGAAGTAGGGAATGGAAGAGCCACTGGTCAGTGCTCTGGGAGCACAAACCGATCTGGTGTTCTGGAGACGGCAAGGACATGTGTTGGCATGCCAAAAAGCAGCACTGATGCAAGGAAGGCAGAGAAATCCTGAGAGAGCTCTAAGCATGATATCACACTAACTGATAAAGGCTGGCAGAGATGAGAGACATTAAACATTGAGCTAGTCCTGGATAGCAGCAGTGCAAGGAAGTAGGCAATGTGGTGTCTGCACCAAGGAAGGCATAGGACTAAGTCGCCAGGAGGCTGCATGTGCCAAGAAGAGATGACTTCAGGGATTCACAAGGAGAGTGAGGCCAACTTGTGAGCATGCAACAACAGTGGCATCGTGCCTCAGTGAAAGGATGCAAGTGGCAGTGACCAGGATGCTTCGCACGGATGAGAGAGAGGAGTGTCTTGGATGAGGAGAGGCCACTTGCATTGGCTTCAACCTCTCCTAAGGGGAATACCTCTTTAGAAAACCCTAATATTAAAAACGATATAAAATTTTATAGAAAAGAAAATATTATATTATACATATATATAAACACACATCAATATTAAACCCGATACACAAATAACCCTATTAGCTTAATACCTCTAACAATATCCATTCATCTTGGACTAATTTTTGTGCAACCATGTCCAAGGTTCAAAATCTCAATCAATGATGGTGTTTCAGTTTTTAATTGGAACGATGTTATTTCGGTATCATGTACATTTTTTGATGTATAGTGCCGGTAGTAAATTGGAAATGAACAGAGAAAAGAAATAAAGAAGGAAAAGAAAAAGATAGACTATATGCTTTCCATCTAGAACAGTATGATTTTGAGATTATCTTATATGGAAACCAACAACAATATATATATACTTGTCAACATGATTGATATAGAGGCACAAGAGAAATTAGCTCGACGTAGAGTAGTATCGAGTTTCAATAATTTATCAAAACAATACATTTCGACCATTTCAACCGTTTCGTCTAGCAACGTATGAGATTTCAACTGTGACCATGTCTATATATATTGAAACTAAGAAAAAAGCAACATAAGACAATAGAAACCCTCTACACTAATGACTATAGCAGCTCAAAACCTTCAAAAATGTCATTCATCTTTAACAAACTTATATTCAACCATATTTATACATATTGCAACTATTAACATAAAATGATACTCGTCAACAGGATTGATACAATGGCACAAGAGAGATTGGTCGGACGTCGAGTAGTAACAAGTTTTTATTGAAACAATACATTTCCACCATCTCAGTTGGCAGGGTATGAGATTTCAAAGCATGACCATGACTTTATATATTGAAACTAATAAATAAGCCACATAAGACAATAGAACCCTATATCTAAGATACCAATATAGGACTAAACCCTCTGCACTAATAACCATATTAGCTCAATACCTTAAAAAATGTCATTCATCTTGGACAAATTTATATTCAACAATGTTTATATATATTGCAACTAATAAATAAGACAAGTTTACAAAGTCATTTTCTCAAATTCAAGCTCAATCTTCATCCCCTACACAGTCCTATAAATATTAAAGCGGAAAAGATTTTATACAAGATGGGAAAGAAACCGCCTTCTTATGTTGCCACTCTCAATACTAAAGCCTAAGATAATATTTTCATAACTGTATCTCAGCCTATTAGAGAAAATATGCACTTTCAATGTTGTCCGTCTCAATGCTATAGCCTAAGATAATATTTTCTTAACAATGTCATTCATCTTAGACAAATTTATATGCAACCAATTTTATATATATTGCAACTAATAAAAAAGATAAGTTTACAAAATAGTAATTTCTTTGAATTCAAGCTCAATCTGCATCCTCTACACAGTCCTATAAATGTTAAAGTGGAAAAAAAAAATTATACAAGATGGAAATGAAACCTCCTTCTTCCGTTGTTACTCTCAAAGCTATAGCCTAAGATAATATTTTCTTAATTGTATCTCAGCCTATTACAGAAAATATGTAAAACTTCCATTTACAAAATAAAAAATTCATCCCTTATATATAGCAAGCCAAAAGTATAGTTTCTTTACATATATGAACATTTATAATTTTTAATAAAATCCATGTTACTAATCTTTTGCCAAAAATACATATTCCTACCAGATCATCATTTTTTCAAATATTTCTTACTCCAAAAAAACTCAGTTTAAACGTCACAAGGCTTATAAAGCTCTACAAGCAAATATACCAACCTGAATTGAGTCCAATTCAACTTGGCGTACATTGTTCTCAACACCTTTTGTGTATTCTCGTAGTTTTGTGCCCTTAGAAAGTATATTGGCAACTTCCTGTAGAACAGTCAATTATGAACAGTTAATATAATTATATGTAGCTAAAGGAAAAGGTAGATTTATAAATATTTAGCTAAAGGAAAAGGAAAGCTCACAAACAAGCATAAATGAATTTAATTCAGAAAAGAAACTTGGAAAAAAGTAATGTTGTTGATGACTACTATAATATAGGTAATTGACCCTGACACAAACAAATGCTATATGGCCAGACAATAGAATAATTGACCACTAAATATATTTTTGCAAGTATATTCCAATTTGCTTTGAGAAAAGACCATTCTTAATCATCATGATTAAGGGTGGCCACAGGTCATTCCACAATTTTAAGAAAAAACCAAACTACTTTGATTAGGGAAAGAACTCAGAACCAGATCAGAAAAAAAAAATAGAATGAAAATAAAAGGATAAGATAAAATTTTTAAAAAAAATCTCAATCTTTTTATTTGGGGTCAGAGCAGATTTAGGTTTTTCATTTCCCAGGTTTCTCATTTAGTGGGCGCCATTTCTCTAACAGTTGCTATCTCAAATTCTGGTATATATAAAGTGACATCATGGTTTCAAAAAAGTTTGGTAGCATCAGCGGAAGGTTCATAAATCATTGTACATTATTTTTTCATGACTCCTTTTTTGATAAATCTCATTTCCTTGAAGTGGTTCAAATTGGGTTTTTAGGCTTATACAAAGCCCAAACCTGAAATTAAACATGTCAGCTGAAACATGATTCAAATTGGTTTTTCGGGATCATGACAGGCATCTCAGCTTTTTGCCTACACCTCCTAACTACTATGTATTCAGAAATTAAATGTGTCCTTAGTGGATTAAGATTCATGTTAGATTCATTATTTCAAATGCTACTTTGACTAAACTAAATGCCAGGCACAATCAAACATACATATGACATTTACTCTATTGACAAAAAAAAACATAAGCAACAAAATTCAACTGGCATAATGCAAACAACTGTAACTGAATATTGATCTGGTTTCCGAGTGTTTTTCTATTGTTTTTCTGAGTGGGTGTATGTAAGTGAATACACTTTGTGAACTTTTAGATAATTTTATTTGTAAAATCAAGTGTAAAAATGCTTTCGTATGACAGGAAAGAGTTTCAAAACATAGCTTTTGATAACAAACGCAACTGCATGTTCAATTGAAATCCAAATTAAAATCGGGTCAACATCATAGACAAAAGCGTTATCCACAGAATTACTTAGCTTACACATTATAGACAAAAAAAAGAAACAATCAAGCTTTCTGTAAAAACAAAAAGAGATTTAAAAAGGTTCTGTAATACTACATACATTTTACAAAGCTCACAAATTTTTCTATATCAACTACAAAAATAATGAATCACTAATGATCAAAGAAATATAGCAGCAGGCAGTACAACTGAGATGACCCAAATAACTTATCATGTTTGTAACAAATCCATAATCATGATCTGGCTATCCTACAGCCTCACATATTTCTAAGTATTTAATTCTTAAACTTTTAAGTTGAAGGTGATAGTTACTTTGTCATTCTTGCATTCTTCAAGTTCTTCTTGCAATCCCTCCAAAGAAATATCATCACTGAACATAAGAAATAATATTTAATCATAGAATGAAACTCCAATCGAGAGGAACAAGTTCAGGGTAAGCTTAACATTGAACACCATAATTTAATAAATGGAACATGGAACTCTAATAAAGAGGAACATTTTCTGGATAAGTTTAACATAGTAGATCATAATTTACAAAACACCACACACTTATGCTATATAGGAAATTAATTAATCAAAAATGTTGTATCACAAGGAAATATGATTTGTGAGGCTTTGTGAGGAGTTTGGTACCGAAACAAATAGGTGGAATTAATTTCAACATTATCACCATATTAGTTCATATAATAAATTAAGCCTCATTGGTTTAATTTATTCACAAGATTATGTCCAATCCTTTAACATCAAGAAAATATCTCCACTATTTTCTTCTAGAAGCTAGAAGTTACTCAACTTTTGAGTTCCTAACTTCGAATTTAAGAAAAAATTGAGGACATAGTTCAAAATTTCTCCGGCGAGTAACCGCGTTGGTGGCTTGTTGCTTCACAAAAGAGGCGATGAGGCATCACCCCTGCCCCTGCCCCCTGCCATAGCTGCCGAGCGGGTGGGGGTGGCAGGGGGTAGTGGCTCACCGAAGAAATCAGGAGAAAGTACCTGTGGGTGGCTGCGGTCGCATGCGAAGGAACTATGGTGGCGAAGCGAAGGAGCGACGACAAAGTGAAGGAGTTGCGGCAGCAACGACGAAGGAATGAAACAAAAGGGAATGGGGTGAATATTTATAGGCCTTTTGCGATGAATTTCCAATTTGTGATACAAATTTCGATGAATTTCCAATTCATGGTAGAATTCTGTGATGAATTTCAAATTTGTCATAAATTTTAGGCATTTTACCACGTGAAAGACATAGGAATTATCCAATTCATCACAATTTATGTGACAAATTTGGAATTCATCGTTGAATTCCACCACGAATTAGAAATTCATCCCAGAATTCTACAACGATTATAAAATTTGATGCAATTTCTGCAATGAATTCATTTTCGTCGTGAAATTTACGATGATTCTCAGTTTTCATCACAGATTTTCTAATGAAAATTCTATTCTTTACAAATGTACAATGTATTTTCCAATAAAAAATATATTTGCTGCAAAATTTGCAATGAATAAATAGTTTGTTCCAATTTTCTGACAAAATATATTTTGTTACAAATTTCATTACTGATTTGCAAAGACTTAATAATTCATCGCCAAATTCATTGCAGATTTGCAACGAAAAAATTTTGATGTTAAATTTTGTCACTAATTTGATGTTTTTTGTAGTGATCAGAAACAATTCAAAATCTATGCGAGGATGAGCACTTGCCATGAATGCAACCCATTCAAAAATTAGGCATACAAACTGATGGATCAAAAATACACTAGAGGGTGGGGGTGAATAACGTTTTAAAAACTCTTTCTTCTCTTTTTCGAAAGTCAAGAGTAAAACACAATGGAAGACACGATAACAAAAGCAAGAAGAAAGAAAATAAACACATGAGATTTACTTGGTTCACAGCCACTAGCTACTATTCCAAAACCATGCGATCCAAGACCGCTTTAAGGGGCAATCCACTAAAATACTCTTCCTCCTTGGAGGTAAGAGTTACTAACAATTACAAATAAATGGAGAATAGG
>JBAMHZ010002488.1:0-19827 GCA_037177395.1 Alpinia galanga
AGAAAAAAAAAAAAGAAGGAAGGCATATGGCATTAAGAAGTTGAGGCATTGAGCCCGGGGACCTCCTCCCCACCTTCCTCTCCTAGTAACTTTGTAGAAATAATTATTACTCTAGTCACAATTCTCATAATGCAACCGTCTAAAATAGGCGCTTTTAATTTTATCCCTATTTTTTCTCAATAGTCTATTAAAAGGAGACTCCAAGCAAAGGATTTGTTTATTAGTTCTTCAATAAAAGAGATTTGTAGTGGATGCACTGATTATGGAGCATTGTGTTGAACTTTAGCTGGAAGTGGACGTGTTGCAATTTTGGATACTGAAATATATTTGGTGAGGTGACACTTCAGCATGTAAGTCAAAATGAAGCTCGAGACAAAATTAATATGGAAGAGATCTAGTTAGATTATATATGTTTACTTTTTAGATTAGGGAAATCGAAGAGAAAAGAATGAATAAGAGGTGGTTAAAGTTGATGAATGATGGAGAAGGAAGAACAAAAGATATCAGTAATGATCAATTTAACTTATTTTACTCTTAATTAGTTCAGCCTTGATGTAGACCCAAGGAGAACTCAAATAGTACAAATACCTTAAATCAACTTTTAAATAATCATCACCTGGGCCTTAAGTCAACCATTCGACTCTAAAAGCACCCTAATTCTAGGCACCATAGTCATGTAGCAACTTTCGTGATTATAGCTTGAGATAGTTTGGATCTTCTCTCTATCGGTAAACGAGAGAGGGAAAGAAAAGAAAAAAGTCTTTCAGGGTCATCATCTTCTCTTTTTCCTCCCCCCACTCAGCTAGAGCTTAATTTTCCCCCATGGAAATGTGTTTCTCCCACTTCTGATCTAAACGGCTACACATCTAGAGCAAAATCATCATATGACAAAGACATCCATCCACTACTGCGCAGCAACGGATGATGGAGGCAGGGCAGCTCGCCACAAAGTAAAGAACAGGATCAGGTTTCAAAAGGACAAGTTTTTCATACAGTGGCCTCGTACGCCATCCTCTCTGTGCACCTAAAGATGCCATTTTCACCTTGCTGTTTAATTTTAGGTGTCCATTTCTTGTTAGTCTCTTTTGCCTCTCCCACAGCCGGCGTTGGAATTGCATGCATACATGAGCAGGGAAATGGATTAGGAGCTAGCACCGGTTTAATTCCATCCAAATCCATTATAAGCAACCTCAAAGTTCCATGAGAGGACAAGATAAAGCTGGATAAGGGCAATTATATCGTGCAACTGGAGGAAAGCTTAGGAATATGCCTTTCATGTTCTTTGCTCAATCACATCGTCAGAAAGTGGGAGCTGCAGAGAGTGCATGCACGGGCATAAGCAACTCGGGACGGCTATGATGTGCGACCTTTTGCACAGTAGGATCAGGATAAGCAGAGTTGAAGAAGATAGCAGCAGCATGTATAAATGGAAAATCAAAGTGCAGATGAGCACTGAGGGAGAGAAAGAGTGGTGAATGGTCAAAGTTAGGGTTGAGGGTTGCAGGCTGTGGTAGCGTAGGGCTAAATCAGTGAAATTATTGTCCTTGTTGTTTGCAGAAGAGAGGACGTGGGTAGCATGAAGCAAGGAGAGGGCGATAGTACGTGGACCTGAACAATTCACTGCTCCCTTATAGAGACAAGAGCTGGTTGTGGTCCTTAATCAATGTGAAACTTAACTCCCTCGACAGTAAAACCCTAACTAAAGCTTCGCCACCACCTGCAGCTAGCTTTTTTCCAAAAATAATTAACAGTTGTAGATATGTATGTATTCCATGTTCACTTTTAGAGAAGCTAGAGGTCATTGAGGACCATGGATATGCATGCACATGGAACAAGCCAATCACAGGGAGGCAGGCATGGTTGTGGCCTGTCATAGGAAGAAGCACACGACTTGTTTTATATTTGTTAGTTGATCTCACCTTCCAACTCACTCAATCCTCCCTAGCTAGTATATGATGTAGTCCATTTTATTCTCTCTTGACCAATTGATGAAAAGAAGAACGTAGCTAGCTTTTGATTTCATGATAAATACCACTACTTCACGGCCTCCTCCGTTGCCTTCAAATTGCTTCTTCGTTACCGATCGCTTTAAGGCGAAGTTTTATAGGAAGATGCTACCTTTTGATCATGACCTATATTCTATGAACGAGCTAAACCCTAATCTTCTTCCAAGCTTCTCCTACTTACCTTCCAGTACTGCTCCTGCTTTGTACGGTACTGCTGGCTTTGACGGCCGTCTCCTCTTCGGTTCGGCTGCCGTCGCGAATGCAAGTGTTCCTATTGCTGCTGCTGCAGACTCAACGAGAGGAAATAAGAGATCAGTCCAGAAAGGTACGAGAAAGGGGAGGCACAGCAAGATATGCACGGCCAAGGGACCGAGGGACCGCAGGATGAGGCTTTCGATCGACGTCGCGCGGAACTTCTTCCGGCTTCAGGACATGCTTGGCTTTGACAAGGCCAGCAAGACGGTGCAATGGCTCCTCACCATGTCCAAAGCTGCCATTAAAGAACTTGCCTTTGTTTCCTCATCCAGGAGCAGCACTTCTTTAGGCAACGACCAAAGTCTGAGGAGCACTGAATCCTCTACCACCTTTCCTCGCGATGGTTCCACCGGATCTAGGAAAGCTATCAAGTCGTCGTCGAAGACGAAAGCAAAGAAAGAACCCATTAAGCCCACGAAGAAGACCGAGCTCCACTCGGCGCAAGCCAAAGAACTTCGAGCCAAGGCACGGCAGAGGGCGAGGGAGAGAACCAGGGTGAAGCAAAGGATGCTGTCTTCTTTCCCGAACGGCATGGATCCCACTAGGGCGGACGTAAGCTCGTTCGATTTGAAGACTCTACTTGAGTTTGCCGATCGAGAGGTGGAAGGAGACCTGTGTGTGCCACCCAACCATTCGAGCGAGGAAGGCCCGTCGAACGAGTCTCCTATCTTCGGCAATGGTCCGGCCACCATGGCAGAAATGAACTTCGCGAGCTACATCTTTGAAGAGCAGTGGGAGATGGAAGCCCTATCCTTGTACTCAAGATCATAGAAGTCTTCCTCGAATAACCGTCCAAATCAGTAATATCAAACTTGCTGCCTCATCATTCTAGTTCCCTTATAACCCAGTTTGCTAGTTTTATCAGTGTGGTTTTCATTTTTAATATTATGGCTACTGTAAACTTGATGTGACTACATATCTGGCTAAATGTTTGTGATAAAGAAGAAACTAATTGTTCTTTCCCCTGATCCAGTAAATTAAGTGGCTTTCTGATGAAATTTTAAGAGAACTTGAACTATAGTAGCTAAGCTTCAATTCAATCCAGAATGCAGAATATACTTGCTTCCAAACAGTACTGACGACATAAAATATTGATCGAGCTATCACTGATCGAGGTTATGTGAATTACGTGTTCAGCAAATTTATTCCAATGGAATCATACATGTCATAAGGTTATTATTCCGCAAAGTTTCTCTGTTATGTGATCAATTAACATGGAATTATGATCCATACGGACCACTAGGTATTAATCCATAAGAAAACTAAATTTGGAATGTTAATTCGCTTTGCTCGTATACAATTTATCGTTATTGCTTTTAAAGAATGATTCTGAGAAATTGAACACTTCCATTGTAGGCTAAGATCTACTGTCAATTGCTAATATGTTTGTGTTAAATTCGAGTCATGCAGTTTTTCTACAGAAAATTATGGGGAATCATGCAAACCTAGCTAGAAGCAAAAACAATTTTCATGGCAGAACTTGCATTGATAACTGTCAATCATCTGAAAAATCTAAGTGGACTGGAATTACCCTGACGTTTGTTCCTCATATGTATATGAACCCTAATGTAGCAAGTTTGAAATTTCAAATATCGGATAATTAACTAGGAAGCTGAAAAATCGCATAAAAGATAATTAACAGATGACAATTATCACAAATTGCATTATAGAAGATGTACCTCATGCACAGAACCCATTCTATCATACAAATTAGTTGCACATAGAGCTTCTATTGACAATTTAGTAATCTATTTTCTTCTGATGAATCCCTTTGAAGATGGCAATTTAGGTCTTATGTTTCAGTTTCTGTAAGTAGCACAAGGCCAGAGAGGATTTTTAGAAAGTTTAGTGTTTAATTTGTTGTCAGGAATATCAGCAGATTGATAAGGGAAGCTACAAAAGCTGAGGCAGACTATTTACCTCTTTGTGCAGGTCTAGAAGACATCAAAGAGATGGAGGAAACTTCTGCATCATTCGAATGTGCAAAATACCATTGTTGGTTTATAATTAAACAAGTGAAATTAGTCAGAAGAAATATTCTTCTCAAACAAAATGTCCATTACAAACATCATCAGAATTCCTATTTTAATATTGGATGCACAAAGAACACTGATGAATGTGAGAGCATTTATTAGCATAGAGCTGAGCAACTTTAAATTCAGCAAACTTCATTTGCGTCGTAGTGAGGAAATATCTATATCTTCTTAGAACATTAGCTAACACCTGATTTTCAATATCCATTTTTTGCTTGATAAGAAGACTACAGTGAGTTGGATCGATAAGATATATCTACGTTCTGTATCATAATCATGCACGAAGAATTCTTGTGAGAATTCAGCAATGTTTTTCTGAAGCAACATAATTTATTTTTTTTTGGGTAATGAAAAGTACCGGTATAGCATTGAAACATTGAAAGCATCATAAAAATCAAATCCCATTTTGAAGTTTTATAAAGAAAGAGCAGGAATCATGTGTCTTCTTAGTGATAAGATCAAAGCTACTTTTAACAACTTATACTATCTAAGGGATCCTTCCTTTAAGAACTTGATATTATATATGGGAATCAGTAGATCTAAAATTCCTGATCAAGCAACAATAAAAGAAGCAGAAAGATTGAAACAATCAAGAAAAAATCAGTGTTCTGCGAGATACTATAGTTTCTAACACCAGGTGTGGTAGAAAAAAATGATGGATGATAAGATAGTAATCGATACTATAGTACACAGCCCAACCAAATGAAGAACCATTCTTTTTATAAGAAATCCATCGAGAAGAGAAAAAGAGGAGTAATTATAAAGGAATTCACATTTAAAAGAGTGAAAAAAAAACATGAAGAATAGACGTGAACCCAAGCTAATTCATTCATTCATTCAAAACAACCATAATTTGAAAGAGCTATAATGAGACTTTTTTAAACATAGACGAACTCACAAGAATAAAATTAAATAATCCATACTTATTAAATACATATTAGATGATGACTTACTCTTACTTTTCAAGTTATTAATTGGATGAGTGGATCGAGCAACAAATGTTGCACCCAATATAATAATAAGAATTTTGTTATATATATATATATATATATATATATCTATATATATATAGAAAGTTAAGAATAAGATATGAAAAGCTAAGAGTTCAAATAATTATGAAATCAATTTAAAAACAACTAAGATATATAACAAGTTTCCAATGATTTGATGGTGGATATAAGGGCGCAAGTTTAACAAAAAGAGATTTATAAGCATAACCATACGATATGATAAGAGTTTCATTGATTATTTAAGCAGATGTCTTAGTATATGGAATGCACATTAGAGTATCCACCTAAAATGATATCTCATGTTGATATAATGGTTTTATCAAATGATATCGCCATCAATTGCTCATTGGAGTGATAATCAATATCTATAACATTATATGTCAAGTTCATATTTAAAAATATTATTGGCCAATGGGCAAAAAGTCCACTTTTCAAGGGGCGATGCACATACTTTCCACAATGTTCTATGAATTAATTATAATTCTTGCACGGATGGTGAAGCTCATCATTGTCATGTGTGACAACTCCGATATCAAAAAAGCACCAACACAATACAAAAGTGACGACAATAATCCCGTGCAATATATGGGGAGATGAGTGTCTAGGTACATCCACAATAGGTAAGGTATAAAATCGTGAGGCTATTGATCATGGAGTCAAATTAAACCTAAGGATTATCTAAGAATTATGGAATTTAGTTCATATCCCATTCCTAACATCAATTCTTCATCCATTGTGATCCCTACCAGGTGAGCAATTGTGAATATCCCTCCAACTACTATGACTTTTTCTTTCCTTTGCATCTCAACTGTGGTTTCGCTCACTCGATTAACTCGAACACACCATGACATAGCATAGATGATGATTTTCTTCAACCTTACATACAAGAATCTTATTTCCCTAATTGCTTATCCTTTCCATCTTCCCCGTCTACAAATAATTGACAGTCTTCTTTTGTGGCAAGGATTATATTGTTGATGGCTATGCCTCTTATTGTAGGAGTAATAGACTATTTGCATCCCTCTTCCTTCTTTCGTGAGGAGTTGGTCGTTTGGTTACTGAGCATCATGATCAAATAGGTGTATGATTTTAGCGATTCTTAACAATAAGATTTTGAAACTTTTTCATTTGATATTGTCCTAAACCCCTTGTTTCTCAACAATAAGGATCAGTTTATCAAATAGGACTGAAACTCCCATCTAACATAGTTAATAGTTTTTGTTGAAGATTAATACTCAAATATTCCATGAATGCAGAAGGAGAAGCTTTGATAGATACAAATGATTTAGAGGACATCTTTTATTTAACAAACAAATCTCACCTCGTTATATGGATTTGTGGCTAATTTCTTTATTACTTTTGAGTGGTCGGCCATTCCAATGAAAACCAAATAGGTGAATTATAAGAGGAAAGTTTGTTTATTTTACATGATTAAGTTTATCCAACAATAATCACCTTAAGATTAAGGGTTAGTTAGCACACAAATATAATACAATAATTAGGATTATTCTTAAAATTAAGATAACATTTTATATTTTCTAAAATATAGCACAATGTTTGACATTCATCATTTTAAATTGGTTAACTCATAAATTCAATATGAGCCGCAAAACATATTTTTCTTCTTCTTGTCTCCTCATATTTCCCTCCGGTGACTACCTCCAAAATTATCTCCCTCCCTCGCAGCCCTTCTTCTCTTCAGCCACCATCAATGACTCTACCATGTTTTCTCAATGGCCATGGCGACCATTGAGCTAAAGAGAAATCATTTGTTATGATTCATGTACTTAGCTACAAATGAAACTAAATCGACTTTCATAATGTGTCTTCGTCACGCAAGGTCAAATTCATGGATTCAGAATTCGTTTCCTTAAGAGTAACTCTACTCCCTTAACTTTTTGAATGTTCGTTTGTTTGATGTTTTGTTGGAAATTTGATGTTGTAATCTTCAAAAGCATGTGAGACATTCACAGCTCGCAGCCAATTACAGTTGGATCGTTCATAACTTCATATTGATTTGTATTCCTAGTTTTATTTACAGATTCTGAAGTCTCAAACACCATTAAATCTCAAGGCATTAGGTAATCTCTCATTTCGCCTGCGTAATCTCTTTCAATGGAAGAAAAAGCCAACCAAAGTGTATGGAAGAAGCTAAATTTAAGAAAAAGGTTAACAATGAAGAAGCAACAAAGTACCTCGCGCGAAGAAGGCACAGCCCAGCGTATCAGCTACAAGTGCCCTACAGGCGACGAGGCAATGCAGTGGAGTGAGAGAGCCAAGGAACTTACGAAGAAAGCTCAAATGGGGAGGGCCAATAGGTTCTCTTTTGAGTGAAGCACTAAAACTTAAGTAGTGGTTTCATTACTGGTTGTTAGATTTACTGAATGATAATATGATATGACTTGCCTAGCTGACATGATAGAATCCAGAACTCGGAACAGTACCAGAACCAGTGTTCCATAATTTCCCCACAGTAAAAATGGACTAAACATGCCCTTCCACATTAAATCTCATCAAATCATCTCTCTCTCTCTACCAACAGTAAACCTAAACAAGAACCGCCATGGGAACAAAACTACTGTGGAAAAGTTAACTGTTGACGTCTCTTTCGAGCTATCTTGTCAGAAAAAGGAAGGAGCCGTGAACCTGTAATAAGCATGCACGTCCTGTCTTAACATAAACAAGGAAGGCGAGGTCGACGTACAAAAGTTTAAAAAATAATTACAGTTGGCACTTGAATTTATACCCCTGTCAGAGACTTCCTATTTAGAATCCGAGCGATGTAGATTTGGATGACAACGTGGTGTAGGATCGCTGGAATAGGCGGCATGACGGTGGCTGATGCACGAATCCCGGCGAAGTTGGTTGCCCAAGCCAGAGCTGCGCGTACTGCCACCCAACCACTAGCGCTGCCAGTCCAGTCAAGGTCCGTACAGGGAGGGGAGGGGAGGGGAGAGGCGGGCACGATAGGCCCTCGCCAGGCTTCTCCTCTGTCCTTCCTCGCGCGTGTCGTGTCAACAGCAGCAGGGCAACGGAATGGCGTAGCGGGAGACGGCGTCGTACGCAAAGGCCTGCACCCTAGCCCTTCCCTCGCATCGTAGCCTTCGCTCGTTGCATGCTTTTGTTGCGGTTGGAAGACTGTGGATCGCCATTTGTATTCTCCAATATATAAAATGGCGCCATTTGTATTCTCCTATATATAAAATGGCGTCATGATTCTTGCAGTGACTGCGTTGGATGGCATTCAAACTTGCAGCCATTTTTGACTTCAAACATTACGTCCTAAATCCTCGGCTTTAGTTGATCAATCGCCCTCTTGATAGGTGCATCTTTCTGCCACCTCTGTAACTCGTCAGATTTTTATGGTGCGCATGTGGGAATCCTTTAAGTTCGCATCATACATGATAAGGCAACCAGACCTGTAGGAGAAAAGAGTTTCATACCATGATTCAATTGAGAAGTCGGCACAATCATATATTCAGGAATTGTATGACAGACGACATGAAATGTCACAATATACGCAGGATAATCTCCAATTCGGAGGATATTAACTTTCTTCTTTACGTATTTGATGATCCACAATCTCCTCGTACACAACAAAGATATGCACATTTACAATGCATGTATTCCCTTAGCAGATAAGTTTGGAAGGATAACTCTGCCAGTAGTATTTTGTGGGAGAAAAAAAAACGGAAGAAAACTAATAAAGGAGAGGAGGAAATGAAGTCGAACATACTTTTTTTAACATTAAAGTGGAACTCTATAGGACCGGTCAACCATCTTCAATATGAATAAGTTCCCCTTGTCACCTCTAGAAACCCTGCAAAGAAAGCATGAACTTGTAGTACAGCTTCAGGATTCAACCAAACAAGACCACCTCAGGCAACATTTAGAATGAACAGACAATTCTAAATGCGCTAACTAGTGCTGATGGACTTAATGATAGCAAAGTGAATACGGCGCACCCCCATAGTTACCACCACTGCTCAACCCAAGCATTCATTATCAATGAATATCCAAACCCATGCATAGTTGGCTCTACTTACATGTGAATACATGTCTGCGTGTGAAAATGACTAAACAATAACAATAAAAATCAAATTGTATTCCACTAAATGAGATTCATCTAATCTCTCTCGTCACAGACAACCTCGTCTCTAGTTAAAAAATGCTAATCCAGACATTCTGAATTCGCAGGTCCGTAAGGCATGCCCAGGAATAAAATGATCAATTTATAAGCATCTTCGAACATAAACTTATTCAGATGATAGATACTGATATATAACGTGTTCAAAGAAAATAGTTTATTGTTCATGTTGCAGTATTTTTATTTTTTTTTGTTAATTTTTTACCCAGAACTAGCCACTATCTGAGATTGAAACCTGAAAGGTGCGTGTTAAAGATTCGTATGGCAAAATTACCTGATCTCCTCGTCCAAGTAAGTAATCTCCAATTCACCGCTGGCTCTTCCAGGGGCTTTTATTGGAATCTGTGCACAAATGAAGAGAGAAGATTTACGGAATCCATCATCTCACGAAACCAAAGTCAAGTCAATTTCCAACCATCTTTTACGAGATAACTATGCTATAGCATATCCAACAAATATCTCCATATGCTAATTATCTGGTTTGAAGCATTGAACACAACATGATAACATCATACAATTTGATGTCTGAATTATTTAAAAAGCTTTTTTAGTAAATATTTTGTAAAAAAAAGAAGAAACTTTTTCATCACCTTGGGTTTCTTTAAGAAAATCTAACAATTTTTTAAGAGTTTTTTTTCTTCAGAACTTTATATTACCATGAAATTGCAAGAGCATCTTTTACATGATGATCTGAATTGTCAGCCTTTTAAGCAAGAACCAGAAACTATTTGAAAATACCAAGCAAATGTTCTCGAATTGTAAAATTTGTCAATTAAATAAAAGAAGGCCTGAAACTCTACAAGAAAATCCCCCTAGGTTGCCTTGAAAATGAAAATTTTACTATCTCTTTCCCATTTTTCTATTCCTACACTAGCTAAAAACTGGAAGCATCAATTGGATGAATGGTTTAAACATTTCGCTTCAGTTTCAATAGGCAGTAGCAAATGAATTTGAAACTAGTTCACTAGTATGAAATAACAATGACCACTTCTTACCCAACCTCTTCTCCTCACTCTTTAACTTGCATTTTGCATCCTCGATCTCTTTTGTTGTTCTTGCATGGTTGCAAATGTTTTGATCAATCAATAGTGACCTCATTGATCAATCACTCTTTGTTAACTTGCATTTTGCATCCTGGATCTCTTTTGTTGTTCTTGCTTGGTTGCAAATGTTTCGATCAATCAATAGTGATCTCATTGATCGACCACTCTTTGTTAACTTGCAGTTTGCATCCTTGATCTCTTTTGTTGTTCTTGGATGGTCGCAAATGTGTCTAGTAATCAATAGTCACCTCATCGATCAATCTCCACTTTTACAATTTAAGTTAATTGGTTTTATACTAACAAATTGGGTTTTGATCATGATACAAGCGAGGATAGCTAATGGAGCAGTTCCTGTTTATCAACGAGGATAGAGATGGACTTCCAGGGAAGTGGGTTTCAACTATGTTCCATGTGTTCCTCCTGTTCTTCCTCTGCAGTTTCTTATTCGTCTCCTTTTCTTCCTCCTGTTCTTCCTGTCCATCCTCTTAGACCAATGCAACAAGTCAACACTTTTAACCTGTGCCTACTAGTATCAACAGCATTGAACCAGTATTGTAGTGTTGTGATCAAGGAGAAACCAATGTATTCAACCTTGGCTAGAGGTCTTAGTAGATCAGAAACACAAGCATGACATATTAGAAATAAGCCTAAACAATGGCATCACCAATTTCTGCCAGCCCAATATATATTCATAAGCTATTGGTTAGAAATCAAAGCTTAAAATCAAAATTTTACTAATCTGCCGAACACAAAAAATAAGTAAAGGTATTACACAAACAGACATAAATGGTTCAATTACTGAGTTCAGCTTGATCAAATGAGAAAATAGAATACGAAAGAAAAATTATGTAAAACCAATTAAAATTATAAAATGAAAAATAATGTACATATGTCAAGAAAACCTACGAGTTGATCATTTCAAAATAAAATTTCAATTTTAGTGCACATCAAATATAATTCTTTTCAACCAAATTAACCCAGCAACCAATTGTCCTGATCGCATTTACAGACAGGTTAAGTTCAACATCAACATCTCTGAATTTAAACTGAGCAATTAATCAAACTGACACTGCAGAAATTGTTAAGGACTACATTCCTTGTCATTTTGCAAAGCATAGTATCAGAAATTTACTCACCAAGCCTAGTATTTTGAAAGTATCAAATTGAACTTTCACTCTTCTAGCATTTAGGGGAATCAAGTTAGCAGTTACCTGCAAAAGTAAATTTCTAAAGTTGTACTACATATTGAGTTCAACAAAACAAATATGTAAATTCAATCAACTAGAAGAAAATTCCTAAAAGTTTCTTACTATCCTACCAGCAATGTCAGATCATGATAAAAACCTTAATTCACTCTGAACAGTATGCTTTATTAGCATGTACCAAAAACTTAGCTTCCGTTTTAATACCTAGCTTAAATTTTTCAGGACATAAAATCCATGCAAGCTAGCAAAAGTTAGAAAATATTTCCTTAAATAAAATTTGATTGTATATACATGAAACTCTTTTTGAAACTTACAAGTTTGTAGTTTGAATGAACACAATGAAGATGCTATAGATGATACTTTTGCTATAGAATAAAGAGAGAAACTGGAGAAACTATCCTGACCTTGAAAAGTAACAATAATGGATCAATTCCTCTCAATACATGAGACAAAGGAAGAAGATTAGGATAGAAAGATGATACTTATGTGGTCATTTCTAATACGGATGATTGTTATGAGCCAATATATAAACAACGTTTATTTTATGTATATAGATACAATTGGAATTCTTCAAGTTAAAATAAGCCAAATTTCTCAAAATGATTGTCCCAATGCCAACTGCAATCAAAACTGTCAGTTCATGCACAATTTTTTTGGCAGAATAAGAACCATACGTACTAAATTCTGATTCTTACATCCATGCATTAACTGCGTGAGTATGGTATAAGCACATTTGAGAAATAGACTAGTGATATTGACATGAACTGTCATTTCCTTTGACAGAATTTAAATATCTTTTTTTCCTGTCAAGAATATCACTAAATTTAAAGTAAGAATCACCTGGTTAAAATAGGGCCATGTCTCCATATTTTGAGCTCGTAAGGTATCAGCATTAATTGCTTGGTAGATCTTTCCATTAGGTCGTAGAAATTTTGGTCTCTGAGAGAATTCATTGTCAGTGCTCAAATAACTTCTTAAAGTGGTACGACGACTTTCAGATAACTAATGAAACACATCAGGAAGAACACCTACTATAGTAAATTCTTAATTATCAGGGAAATGATATAAAATTTAATAGTGAGAGAGACCTACTATAGTAAATTCTTAATTATCAGGGAAAATATATAAAATTTAATAGTGAGAGAGAGAACAAATTAGAGAAATTTTGAGAAGAAATTGCTATTCCATACCAAATATATAAATGGTACGAAAAGCATTAATTGAAAGGATTGCTATAGGTTAGCATAAGGGTGCTTATTAGCTGGGGTGGCTAAGTACAAAGGGGTGACTACTATGGTGGCTAACAAAATATTTCCCAATTGCAAGAGTGCACACAAGGCTCATAAGCTATATAGGCCTTGTGGAAAAATGAAAGGAAAAAAAAAATTGAACAGTGAGAAACAATGGGAAAAAAAAACAGAGGAGTCATAACAGACCAAAAATACTGAGAAAAGTAACTAGGGACTGACAAATGGAAATAAAATCCCAACATAAACCATCTACCTGGACTTGCAGAATTGATCTCGAAGTTGTATACATAAGCTCCCATTTTCCATTCAACAAATCTGATTTGAGAGGCTCCTTAATCGGATTTACTGCTTCAAGCTCAGATGCTATCTGACCATCACAAACAGCAAGAGTTCAGTCTGTTAAAGGTGGTGCATCTAACATCTTTATTACACTATATAAAGACAACAGCAAGGGTCTTCAGTTTAGCCCACAAATAAAAGACTATGCAACCAGATGTGTTAGAGAGCTGTGTGGTGTTATGTCATCTAAAGTTCTTCAATGACCTCAAGAATTATTGTCCTTTCTGTTAAACACAAGTGAGACCAAGAAAGATGGGAAAGGATTTCAAATTACGCCGAGCTACTTAATTTGATTGGAGGAAAAAAGCTTATAAATCTCCAGTGATATGATATTCTTTTTTAAAAGGGATTTTTTTTAAAGAGAGATCCAACCCACTGCCATTCCCTGATGAACCGAGTTGGGTAATCCAACTACAGAAGAGACAGGAACCTGATCCAAATTGTGCCTATAACAAGTTATTCAAGATAAAGACGAAACCTGATCGATCCTTTCTTTTTCCTTGTCAGTGGCTTCAGCACCACGATCGAGGGGCACGATTTCCTCAAGAAGCTCCTCCTTGATCTCTTCGCGGGACCTGGCCTTCTTATTGAGGAACGAGGGGAAGAAGGAAACGCCAGCCCTCCATCTCAGTGAGGCGGCGCTGGAGAACTCAAGGGGAGCCGCGACGGCCTTCTCCTTAAGCCTGCTTGACGAATAGGGGGATGGAAGCTGCGGGTGGTACAGGAAGAGGCTTCTCGGGGTCTGAACGGAGGCAGAAAGAGCAGCGCGGGGGGCCGGAGCAAACGCCATGGCTACGAGCATGAAGGTTGTGGCGCCACGTATTAATATTTAATAAATTAACATAAAGATAGATGGCATGTGCTAAGCACGTGAAGTAACTCCCGTGACTCAAAGAAGCTCAAGAGGCAGAACACTCGATACAATAGATGAATTAAGTGGATTAAATACTTTTATTTTATTTTATTTGTTTTTGTTAACACCATGTGTCTAAATTTTCTACCCGACTAATTGAGATGTCTAAATCTTCGATCGGACTAATTTCTGGGATGATTAATTCTATTTTATAGTCCTTTAAAGACATCCTTTCAACAGCTGAATTAGAAGAGGTCGAAGCTTCAACGGATCTCCACCAACTATCTAAGTAAATTAAAGAAGTGCTGGTAGCTTTTTTAGCGGGTCAGCTCGTACTCCACAGTCATGCTATCATTGAAAGATTGTCCAATAATGAAGTCGTACCTCATCTGTCAGGCAAACTCCTGCATAAAAAACCACCTCCATACTCCATAGATTTTTTTAAAATTCATCATTAAATTGTATCTCAACAGAAGATCAAATTGTATTCTCCTGTAAGATACCTCACCGTCGTTACTGCTGCACCATGTCCTGGGAGCGGATTAAATACTTTTAAGATTCATGCAAACTTATTACACATGTAACCCCTTTTATCAGTAGAGTAGGTTTCTATATAAATTTGATATATACAAAGAATCATTTTGTTAATATACGTTCATATTCATATTTAATCTCTACTTTAATCATTCTCTAGGATGGCAAAAAAAGAATAAATAAGCTCTATGCATCAACGAAAGATGTCATTATCTAATAAAATGTAGAATTGTGCAAATACATTTTAAAAAGGTAAATGATACAAAGATCTCTCACTTTTATTTGGAATCCAAATTTGCGTTACCAGCGCCATGACACTATCCATATTTTGGTAGCCTTGCCATTAAACGAGGACTTCAACTCACTCATGAATGAGATGAACAAATATAACTCTCCACTCATTTGAATTTTACAACACATACAGATCCGACAACAAGCCACAAACAAATGTAGTTCTTTTCCTTAAATGAAGACTTCCACCACATGTCAGCGATAAAATAGATCAACAGAAAGAAAGAACGCGAGCAAAATGAATTGCAGGTGTATCAGTAGGAGTCACTCCCTGACATTCTCATGGATCACTTTATCATCTCATGGGGACATGATGGTTGACCGCAATATACATCGGGAAACACAGATTAATGTAACAGAAGTAACATAGTCCGGGCCGGAGAAAACCAGTGTGTTTGCATGATGACGATGTTCATGGACTCTCCATTCTGTTGATTGATTGAAGCTATAATAAATTTCTTGAAAATCTTTGCCAAACTCCAAGGATACACATTATCCACAGCCAAAGCTTTACGAATGGGTCATGGTGTATGCCGCAAGCAGTCGACAGGAAAAAGAATACATGAGCACACGTTGTTTACCAAGTTTTCACCCATCAACTCTGTCATTACAAGGCTCATCCATCATTCCTCTAAACAGAGCCTATTCTGGGAAAACTTCCTTCAGGAAACTGATGAACCGCTTTGAGTATATCTTTGGCTCAATAGCAGAAATCAACAGGGGGTCGTACTTGAGTGACTTGCAGGCATGTTCCAGTTTCTTAGTCATGTTGTACTCCTGCAATATGTCGATGATTCCAAAATAGAGAACAACATCATAGACCTCAATGGGATCAGTTTCTGCTGAATCAGGTAGTCCGTTGTGAAGTAGCTTCGAATTAGCTTGAGCTGGCATGTTCACTCCTAATTGTACACGCAACCTGTACTGATTATTAGATATCTTTGCCAACAGCACCACAATGACACTATTAGCAGATGTAATAAAAATCTAATCTGTATGCATGCAGTATAAAGCTGCCTTCCTTTGTTTCTTTAGTGATCTTTTCAAATAACACAAAGTATGCTTATAGAAAATCTGTCAAGATTATAATACATCCAAATACAACCACAAGAGGGCTGATCAGTACATAAGATGCGTATCCTCAAAGAAGTGGATAGCTGGCAGAGCCAAACACACATTAAATATTGATACAAGTCCTGATGTGACTGGGACTATCTAAGAACCTTGTCATGAAATATAATCTTAGACTGGAACATTCTAACAAGCAAAAATTGCAACAGCTAGCAGCATTAATGCACGCAAGGTTCATTCAACTAAACTTTTTTCTATTGTTCCGGATAATGCACATTTTCATAGGTACGTAGATCTTGATGTAAGTAAAAATAGTGAAAGAAAGAGCTCAGTATCGAGCATCTTGCTAGGTGACACTTGTGAGAGTCTAATAGAAAACAAAATATCACCATCTTAGGGCAACACCCTCTTTTCAACGATGGAGATTGGATCAGGGAACCAACAAACTCAGTTGGGAAGATCGCCAACTGATATTTCTACATCTATTTGTCAAATAGAATAATTACAGTCTGGTCGTCAAATATGCTAAAGTCTGTGGTTACTTTTTTTGTCTAAACCAAAATGGCTTTTAGCATTGGGTTTGTTCTGGCTTCACTTGAAAGTTCCATGTTCAGACTTGAAACAGTTATCAAAATCGTTTAAGAATATGACCCAGGTAATTCTCTGTACATGAGAAATCATCCATTCCGTTATCTAGATACGAGGTGAGTTCTTTATGGTTTTTAAGTCTTTCAATTTTCAAATGTCAGTTAACATTAATGTCCAGTATATATCTTTTTGAATCAGCCTTTTCTTTCAAGATTAATGTGAAGTCTTCATTAGCTCATATAAGCGATTCACTATGATATTTTAATTTTTATCTCTACTATTACTGAACTGACAAGAATTTTTATTGAGGTTTTAAAACATGTTAAAAATGCATGTTAATTGGGGAAGGCTACAAGTGAATAGTAAACAAGATTGAAAAGAAACTAATATGTACCTTCCTGTGCCAGGCAAAAGAAGATCAACTTCCTTATTACCAGCTGCAGATGCTCTTAATGTGCAGCCTCGGATGTGTGAACCTGGTAGACTACTGACAGAACTTGGTTCATGTGCAACCAAGTACAAACCCTTTGGAAGGTTTCTGATTTCTTCATGTAACTGGGCCTCAGCTGGATGAGAGAAAACAAATTATAGTCCTAAAAAAAAGGGTCTACAGGAGAAGAAAGTTGAAGACAATGCTATAAAAATGAGCACAACAATTACAACAGAGAGATTGCTTACTTGAACTAAATATTCAAATCTATTATCCAGGGCTCTGTCAAGCTATTTAACCACTTTTTCATAAGATGAACTTGGATTCTAAAGAATGATTATTTAGTTGGAAATACAATTCAAATTTATGTGTCTTATCTTGAATAAATTACACGATATTTAACCATATGATTAAAGCATCATTCTGTCTCACCATTTCGCTTGGGTGGTGAGACATAGAAGTCCATTGAAACATTCTCCAGCTCAAAACACCAACAGAAGCACATAGGAAGGCAATCAAAGGCAGAGATATCAACAGAGAATCATCAAGGAGGCTTAAGCAGGAAAACTTGACGGCTGGGAAAGGCAGGTGAAGTTCTCTGTATAGAAAGCAGATGAGCAGTCAGGTGGGACAAGAGCAAATCGTCTTCCTTTCATCCTCTTCCTGCCCCCTTTTGTTTGTGTCAACTGACACAAACTCAGACATATGGTATGTCAGTTGACACCAAAATAGAACCATTCTAGCCAACCACCAAATAGAACTGTTCAGACTGGTCAACTATACCTAGCACTGAATGGAATTTCAAACCTTTCAAATGACCATTATATAAATTTAAAAAAAAAACTCATAAACTGTAGATTAGATTAGTTTTTTTTCCCAATTGATTGATGAACTAATAACAATATTTATGATCATGTGAACTAAACCATAATCTAACAATCTCTTACATTGAAGTCTGGTCAGGTTTAGACCATGACCAAATCACAAGAGAGGAAAATCACAGAAGAGCATAATAAGAATAAAAATCATCAAATGATAAGCAAGGGAATGGGTAGCATGGTATGGGGATCTTCAAATTCATGAGTACATTCTCATACGAAGTTAAGGTCTGCTATTTATCATATTGTTTAGGGCAAAAAAAAAAAACAGATCTACAACTAACAACTATATTTAGAATTACATAAGGTTTCATTGCATCTGACAAATAATGTTAGGATATTTTCCAAATTGAGAGCATGTTTCTGCAAGATCCATGTTTCTAAGGTTCTAGAAATGGACTTGTGAAACATTTCACACCAATTTGTCATATCAGGACCTAAAAGAGGACCTAATGCATTGGATTCTTGGTAACACATTAAACAAGTCGAGGAAAATGTATATTTTAAGCAGCATCCATGGTGGGAGTGACATGGGTGCTGTAGCTTGCACACTAGCAGCATCAGGTTGACATGTCAATTGCCTGGCTAGAAACTATACCACACTGATACACATATTTACTGGCATGCTACATGCAGAACAATTACGGAATAACACAACTATACTGAACAGCCAGCTACAAAATAGCCTGACAATGTCACTTTCACTTCACTTTTTTGGATAAACATTTCTTAAGGTGCAAGGTAAAGCGCCTTGGGAGTATGTCGACGAAAAAAATAGTTCCACCACAAATAAGGTTTGAAATCAGCCTGATGATTTAGGGCCTAGGTTTAAAACATCTAAAAATTTAATAGGTAGCGTCAAAGAAAATGGGGATTACATCTGTGTTTGTTTTTTATTCAAAGTTTTCTACATCTCCAACTCCGCCCATAACGAGTTAATCTTGTCGTAGCCGATCCCAAGCCCAGATAAAAGAGGGTTGCGTTAGGTTGTCAGTCAGCGTTAAACTAAGGCAAATGTTCAATGAAGGAATCCACTAAACTATTGTGCTAATACTAGGTTATTCCTTGGAAGGAACGCATTGTAGGGTCCAACTGTAACGTCTCAGTAAGGACCGCTACATCTCCAGAATTCAGATGTAGTAATAAATATACAAGAGTTCGCGTTACAGAATCCAACTATAACGTCTCGGCAAGGACCGTTACATCTCCATGAGAACTTGTGTAGTGTTAAGTAAGCAAGAGTTCTCACATTATATGTTCGGTAAGAACAAATATTATAGGAAAACTAATAGTCTAAGATTTAGAACATGAAATATAGGAACTCTCACAGGTAAAACAATGGAGGTAGTCGATACGATGCTTAGAAGAAGAATTAATATTTTGTACGTATAAGAGACAAAATGGATAAGTGAGAATGTAAAAATGATAGAGAATTTGAGTTTTAAATTATGGTACACGGGAAAGAGTAAAACAAGAAATAAAATGGGTATTATTGTAGATAGTTTGTTAAAGGATAAAGTTGTAGGCGTTGTTAGAAAGGAGGATAGAATTATAACATTCAAGATAGTAGTGGACAAAGAAACTATAAATGTAATTAACGTATATGCACCTCAAATAAGATTGAATGAAGATACTAAATTAAGATTTTGGAACGATCTAGATGAAGTATTACAAAATATTCCGTCAAATGAAATGATTTTCATAGGAGGTGATTTAAATGGACATGTTGGAGTGAAAAATGAGGAATATGAGAAGGTGCATAGGGGTTATGGGTTTGGAACAAGAAATGAAGAAGGTAAAATTATATTGGATTTTGTGATAGCATATGATCTTATATTAGCTAATACGTTTTTTAAGAAAAGAGAACAACACTTGGTCACGTTTAAAAGTGGAA
>JBAMHZ010002594.1:653-19816 GCA_037177395.1 Alpinia galanga
GATAAAAAAAAAAAAAAAATAGAGGACAAACAAAGTAGAAAAGGTATTATCCAAGCAGAAATTAACTGAAAACAAGCAACAATGATAGAATATTTAAGAAAGAGGAGAAACCACAATCTGGTGATTGCTCAAATCCAACACTGCGATATTATGGCAAACGGATGGACATGTAACAATACAATAAACGAACAACAATTGACATATCAGACAAAGTAAATGCCACGAGAAGGAAACATGAATTGTTAACCTAGTTAGTTAATACAAGGAAAAAATAAATAAAAAAGCTACCTTTGAACCAGATGTAACTAAGCCAACCATACCAGGCATTGGCCTCATAAGCACGCCATTATCATTGTCGATAACCTAAAATTGTGGAGGGGAAAAAAAAATAAGGGTTTAACTTTTCATCCTAGAACCAAGAAATAATAGTATAAGTTGACAAAACAAGAAATAAAAATGCATCAACCTGGACTTTTCTGGTCTTAATCATAGACTTGTTTGTTCTTTCGCGACATAATTTACTATAATCTCCGAAATTTTGAGGCTCGATGTCAAATTTATACTTTACCTTTCCCTCCACCGAGAGCTTTCCTGCATTAGCAATCACTTTTGTGATTAGACTTCCGGCAAAAATTGCATAAATTTCCTACATGTATATGGACACACTGCCACCCTATTATATAAACATGCTTCACTAATTGCTAAACTTCGACTATTAATTAATTCTCAAAGGCATTAGAGCACTCGAAGTCAGTGTTTTTATGCCCAACTTTAGTTCCACAAAAATAAAGATTATGGGTTTGTTTAAAAAGAAATAAAAAGACATGCTCACCTTGATTAGACTCAGAAAAAGCAGACATCGGGACAAAATCTTTGGATACATTCAGTTTATAACTCCTCGGTGCATTAACAGAATCATTTTGAACCGTTTCCAAGGAAAACTGCAAATCAAATATTCAATACTACTATACAAATTGAAAACATAATTAAACTAAAATATCCTCCGATAATTTCAAAAAGACCTAATTCCGAGAACCTTGATCCCAAGCGGCGAGCTAAGCGATTGCACAAAAGATAAAGAAAAAAAAAAGAGCAAAAAGGAAGAAGGGATACATAAAAGAGATAATCCGTTTACCTGCTCGGCGGAGGACTCGTCGGGGTTGAGAAGATCGATGGTGTGGACGATCTTAGCGACGACGGGATTGGGGGAGGCGGAGGCGGCCGACTGCAAGGCCTTCGAGAAGGCCGGCGGGCACTTCAACAGCCACACCGGTCGCTCTGCTCGCGCCGTATCGAGTGGGATCCCACCACCATCGTCCTCCATGGTCAGAGAAAAGGATGAACCAAAGAATGAGATTGTTGGCCTCCCTCTCTTTATATTTTAAAACGCTAAGACTAATTCAAAACTTATCATCCCAATGAGGGGCGAAGGGGAAGGCGTCCCATTCGGTATAGCATAAAAAAGTTACTATGTTTGTTTACTTACAATTAAACAGAAAAATATATAATAAATATTTAATTAGTTAATTAGGAAAATTAATAATAAATATTAACCGCAATTAATATTATCTTAATGTATTTATTTATTTCAAGTATAATATTTGACATTCTCATCGTTAATAATTGAAAATATATTTTAATGTATTTAGTTTTGGTTTATTTCCAAAAGGGCACGCGGCGAGGACATTAGCATGGTTTCGGGACGATCCGATATGAATTATAGCTATTTACAATTTTGCTTTTATGCAGGGCTGAATCTAATGTGAGATTTAAAAGGTGTTTACGGTTTATTTTCTAGAGAGATTTAAAAATTAACACGAGAATCTAAAAATTGAATTTTCAAACTTCAATATTAATCAAATATGACATCAAGCGAAG
The DNA here is from genome assembly GCA_037177395.1 of Alpinia galanga. Taxonomy (NCBI): domain Eukaryota; kingdom Viridiplantae; phylum Streptophyta; class Magnoliopsida; order Zingiberales; family Zingiberaceae; genus Alpinia; species Alpinia galanga. The sequence goes on from JBAMHZ010002594.1 coordinate 2,532, forward strand.
TGATGGATTTAACTTTCCTCAAAATATCAAAAGCATTATTAAATGGCTACTAAGAACTTAAAAATAAGAATTTTTCAATGACTACTCGAAACATTGTTCAATGGAGCAGAAGCTTTAAATTTGTAACCAGCTTTTGAAACATCAAATTTAGTATTCACAAATATATTTTGATGTCGAATAAAACCATCAAAGGAGTTTGGTTTTGCAGGTGTCAATGGCCGGAATTGAATGACTTTGGGTCTGATTTGTCTAGGATGGTTTGGCCGATAAGGTCTAGGTGGTGACTAGGTGAAGTTGCTCCCCTTCTTCCTCGTCGAGAGTTGTACATCAAGAACCCAAGGGTTTTAACAAGAAAATTCAAAGACATCAACAAAGACTTGTGTATGTTTATGATCAATGAAGTCTCAAAGAATGTTATCTACAACATGATGAGCGCTTTCAATTAATAATAGAAATATCAAATATCCTTCTATAGGGGTAGCAAACTAAACTACTAGGAATCTCACGTTCAAGGAGTCGGAGAAACAGAAGCTTTACAGATAGGGCACCAATTCTTTAACCGAAGCCACTGATTGATGCACTGGACATGGTAGAAATGCTCGCAAACCAGCATGCCCATCTCCTCTCCGGTAGCCCATTCTTCCTGAAGAAGTCGAAAGATTCAAAACTTTTACAGGGACCTCATTGTTAATACTATACCAGAAAAACATTTAACAGTAAGTCGGGCATTGCAGAATTTAACCCAACAACTGAGCTGGAAGTGAGAAAATTTAGAGAGTCAAAACCACTGTTGATAGTGTGCATTCATTGTCAAGTCATCTCATTCATAACGCATTCTGCAGAAGAACATGGCTAACTAGTTATACCTGGCATATGCTGCATTTGGCATCACCTTCATCGGAGCGAGAGATGCCCGCGATCAGAGAAGCAGGAACATATTTGCTTTTCTTCAAGCATTTTGATAAAGCTTCCTCTGAGAGGGCTGTGCTCACCGTACCCATTTCCTCTCCTAGTGCTAACAATTCCTGTTCAAGGAATAAAGATTCCTAAGACCAGCTCTATGGTGAATCACTGCAATAGTAAAGAAGACTGGAATAGATGTAGATGGATTGATCCCTTTTTTTTCATTGCAGTTGAGTGATCATTGAAAATTATCAGTAGTTTATGACCTTACATATAACTTTTAAGAGACGTAACAAACCTCGTATGTCATGTCATCAATATCCATCCTCATGTCACTGTATTGGTCATTGATCAAGCCATCTAAAAATAAATGATTCTCAAGAAATGACAGTTGCTGCAAGGGAAACAAGTTTTGCCTTAGTTGTGCTTTAATTTGCATAACTCCTAAGAATGAAGTGTTAATAAATTGTCAAAGGCGCAGAATGCCGACAACCTCATATGTCAGCCCTTCATATTCGATCCTCTCAAGTTCCAGTAGCAGCTGCATGGCACCAAAATAAAACCTAAGAAAGCTTGATGAATTTCAATTTAAAAAAAAAGAGTAATTAGAAGTAATTCTTTGCCTGAACATGTAGGCATAAGATTAGAATGACTTATTAGCTATCACAATAAAATAAGTTATCGGTACCTCAGCAACATTTCCAATACTTAAGTGTGGATAACCATCATTATCTTCTGCAAACGCATTGAATTGAGAGATGCCATCTCTCGATGATCTTAATGCACTTTGAGGAAGAGTTCCTAATTCACCTACAGGATCTGGTAGCAAGTTTGATTCGTCTACTTGTTCTAAGGGCCTTACTCTAGGATTACCGGTAGGTGACTGCCTTGTTCGAACTGAAACAACACCCATAATGGTAGATTGGCTTCTTGATCTTCTCAGAATTTGATTAGATGTTAAATTGTCTGGACGAGACATACTTAGTTCTGAAGTAACTGTACTTGAAGAAACATAACTTGCTGGATTAGAGGATGAGATTATGCTTTTACCTCTGGAAGATGTGCTTCCATTTCTATAGGATCTCCTCAAATCCTTTTCTACTCGTGCAGTTGCAGAATCGGCAGAGTTAAAATTTGACAGTAAAATATCAGATGCATCTGTTTGTCTAAGATCATTCAGGCCATAGTCCTCAGACCTGGATGACATGTCTTGTTCAGTCTGCAAAGGAGACATGGGATTGTTTCCAGATGTATTTGAATCTTCTCTAAGCTGATACTTGGGCTTCCTAGCTACTTCTTTAGATGCCCTAGAACTCAATTTCACACTGCAGGATCGCACTTCTCGAGATGCAGTTTTTCCAAAGTGACAAACCTTTGTGGTTTCAACCAACGATCTTAGAGAGCTTGACTTTTCTTTCTTCCCCAATCTTCTTCTAGAATCCACATACTTTGCTTCCAAAGATCTGCTATTGCACTTGAGTCGACTGCTATCAGCCTGTCTATTACTACTTTCTGCAACATCTTCTTCATCATATCTTTTCTCCAATATCGGCTCTCTAAAACCAATAGAAGATGGTGACTTAGATGAACCTGAGCGACAGGAAGTTTTGTCTTTTCCTACCTGGGTGCCTTTAATGGAATAGCGACTAGCACAACATCCTATCCGGTTACAGTATCTGATGCTTCTGTCATGGAACTTCTGTTCCCTAAAGGTAATGCTGCATCCACCTTTGCTAATTATGATCCCACTAGCAGTCCTTCTTCCCATAGAGTCCTCCATAGCAAAGCATAAACACCTAGTTGAGGAAAGCAAATTTGAATTCTTCAGCAACAGGAAAATTCTTCAACTTAAAACAATGAAGACAATGACCAAGAAGTCTAAGGGATTAACCTAGCAAACAAACACATGATTTGTGTTTCAAAGAAGCACATTAAATAGCATAGCTGCATGGTAGCGCTAGAAACTAAAAGAAAATAAGGAACTTATTTCTCCTCTTTAACTCTTTTCAATTTCATTTCGTTATCTATCATTTCCTGTACATCATCATTGAAGCACAAGGTTGCCAAAAATTCTCAGCATCACATTAGAAATTAAGAATCCAAAAGTTGTACAAAACAAACAAAAACTACCACTAGAAACATAACACAATCAGTGTTGTTGTCTTCTTAAGCAAAGCAATCTCGCCTTTAAGTTGAATTGAAGTAAAAGAGTATCTATGAATCAAATTAACCAACTCTCAACTTATCACCAATTTCCTAATGATCGAATCAAGAAAAACTAGGACAGCCAGGACCCAGACTACTTTCAGAGACATTAGAAGCAAATATAGTCTTCTAATTTGTTCTTGTGCCTTTCAAAAAGAAACACAAAAAGTACATAAACTAATGAAACTACTAAAAGTCAACTTTCAAAGTTTGATACCAAAGCTAATAAACCAAGATATCACTAAAATCACTTCCTAATGGACACAAATTATTCAGTTGTAATATTACCCAGTTTACTTCCATGAAAATCAAAGCATGGTCAAGTTTGTCCATAGAAAGTCATGACACCATCATTAAGTATGAACGAAAGGCATGACTCGCAAGTAGAACTACACAAAATTGTAGATATCATTGCTATCATCAAGCTAAGGAATAATGAAACAGTAATGAGAGAACATCATAAATCTGCCCCGTGAAGGCTTGAGCACCAAAAAGGTATTTTCATTAAAAACATGGAGAAGGAAATACTTGTTTTTGCTATTTTACTCGGATGTAATACAAAATCTTCGTCTTCTACTTAATCCAGTTTTACACAACCACCAAGCACAAAAAAGAACTTGTGAGAATCACCATAGCCACCGATAAAATCAACAAGGAATCTCACGAGCCAAAGCAATTTTTTTTTTCCCAAAGCAATTAACCGAAGGCCAGTTACTTTCACCAAAAGCAAAACTCTTGGTGCAAACAAAAAAAAAAAGAAAAAAGAAAGAAAAGAATCAAAGCTCTTGAAATCCTCCAAGGCTACGAGCCAGTCCATCAGAACATAAACCGAAACAACAAAACCACAGCTTTAAGCCGAGACGGCGCTCCAAAATCAACCAAGATCAAAACTTTAACTTTTCAAAGGGATCAAGATTGAAACTATGAAGCCAGAACTCGATCCCTTTTTTGTCGCGAGGCCTAAAAAGAGGCGAAGAGAGGGAGGGGAGAAAGGAGAGACAGACGTACCTTGATTTGCTTCTCCGATTTTTGAAGGAGAATCCAGCAAAATCGTTCCACAGAAGAAGAAGAAAAAAAAACTGAGGGAGACGGCGCCGAAGGCGAGGGTTTAATATACCTAAAGCGGACGCCATAGAAATGCCACGGACGCGACAAGCACCTGTGCGTCAATGAAACGAACGCCTTCCCTGTTCCTCCAGTCCAAAGAAAAGATTTCCGCCGTTGGATCGGGAGATCAACGCGCGAAGAGCACATCGGACGGCGAATGGAGGCCCTTTTGGTCGTTGGTTAACCGCTCATTAAACGAACCTGTCAACGTCGCCCTGGTTCACTTAGATGTGGCCTCCACTCTCCACCTCTTAAAGCACTTTGTTCTCCATGAAACACATAGATAAATTGAACTCTTTTTAAAATAAATTTGAGATTTCATACAAAGGTTAGGATGAATTTATTAATTGACCTTTTTTAAATAATAGATATGTGGATGACCCAATAGTGTCCTGACACAACATAATCTCATCAACTTGGTGGACGGCCACAAAAGAATTTATCTATGGTTCCTTGTAAGGAGAAGCCCCACTTCCACGAATCACTTCTGTTTGTTATGTACACACAATAATGATGATAATAATAATAATACTAACAATAAGTTAATGGCTTGTGGATAAAGAATGCATCGACATCATCATGCCATGGCCACTTGCTTGTCCGGCTTGCCAAGTGGATGATGGTGGCAAGTTGGACCGGGGGCGGGGAATAGATAGCTTATCAATTGTTTAATGTCCTTTAGGTATTGGAGTGGCCCAGAAGCCTTTTCTAGAGCTTGGTGGAAAGGGAGTTATGAGGAGTTGTCGCCCAAACACACACATCTGTAACACTGCTAGTGATGATCAAGAAATAGAAAAGTCTGATTGAGAAAGAATTCACACAAAAGACAAAAAAGTACTGTAGCTCCATAAACCTTACCAAATAATATAAATTCACTAGTAGGTGCAAGTTCTACAATAACTAAATAATTATGCTTTTACACTCAGCTTTACAAAATTCCTTCCTCCTCCATTGTACAATACTAAAACAATCTTCCATTTGGAAAACATGTGTTTGCCTTTTGAAACAATTCGGTGAAGCAATAAAGACAGAAAGCTCACAATCAAGCTGTGATCTTTAAAAGAATAAGCTACAGATGGAATTTGGGGGAAACCTAGTTGATGACAACGCAAAGAAGTTGTATCCCCAAAGTGCCAGAGGATCATCAACTTAATGATAATTGTGGGATGGGTCTGAACCTGAAGTGAGTCCCAAGAGGTTACTGCTTGTAGGCCTCAGAAGAGCTGAAGAGCTATTTTGAGTCTGTTTTGCTTCCACTTGGCCAAGTTGTAGAAACTTTCTTTTGTCATGCCAAACTTTTCTTTAAACTCCGCGGAAGATAGGTATGTCTGCAACCAGGGCCAGATATTTTACATCCAAATATATTTCCAAATTAAATAGCTTGATGAAAGAGAATTTACCTCTCTCTTGGCCACATCAATATCTTTAACAGGGTCAGCAGAAGTCGTCTTCAGGCGTTCATAGGGGAAAATGAGCAGCCCTTCTTCATTTTCAGCTTCGCCTTCCTTTGCATCTTTTGTGGGAGTATCAATTTTGCTGCTCAACGGGGTGATGCTTCCCTTGGCATTCACCTCCAATTTTTGTTTGTTGTTCTCAGGGCTCACTTTAGCATGTGAAAGTCAAAACTATAATTGGGAAAAGCACACTCGGACCATGAAATACTCAAAAGAAATACTTCATGCATACCTTTCAATGATTTGGGGATTATCGACTTTGGTATCATTGTTTCCTTTGGGCGTTCAAAAGAAGCAGATAGGCTAGAAATTGCAGATGATTTTGGTGCCACTTTTGCAGAATCAAGTAACACTGGTTTTGGAGAAGGTTTTCTTTGGGCTGGAGGAGTTGAAAGATTCCTAGAATTTGGATTCTCAAAGTTGGCAGCAAGTGCATTGAAAGCAGGAGATCTTCCTCTAACACGTACACGTTCTGGACTGAAGGACATGCTTCTTGAGGAGCGCTGAGATTTGTCAGGAACAGTTGACCTCCCTATATGGGATGTTGGAGTGCGTCGCTTGGGTTTCTGATATCAAGTAAACATATTAAAAATGTAAATTTGTCATTCAATCACATTATATCAATCTTTCTCACTACAAGGTACAAAAGGGATTTCAACATTATGGAAAACCAAAAGACCATCAATTAAACACAAGAAGCAGTCTTTACATAGACCTCAACAGAACCCATAATCCTAGACAACTCAGGCCAAAATCTCCAAGGGTAAAGCAATTTGGCACGAACTAAACCAGCTTAAAAGGAAACATGAAAATGATGGTTCAGGTAAAAAAATAGTTTTGAGTTAATAGGGCAAAGAAACATTTCAACTTTTGAAAGTGTTTTCAAGATTAGGTGATGAAGATAAAATGGTCTACTGATTCAAGTGGAATGGGTTATTGATGTAGGAGTTGACATAATCATTGATAGAGCCATAGTGGTGTAATATCTTGATCCACAAGGCTTCTTGTCTTGTTTTTCTCTGTTTGTCACTATCACATTTCTGTACTTAAAAACAGATACTGTACAATTAATAGAATAATCTTATAAATCATTCTATTCATAAAAAGAAATGTATTTTTGGTAGAATTTTGGACCACCAGAGAAAACATTAGCTAGGGTAAGGAAATTACCTCTGACAACGTAGCCCCATTCTTTACAACTGCCAGCTTCCTTTGAAATGAATTTCCATGAATCTGCAACGAAGCAGAAGTGAAGATATTCCATTAGTACTACCTCTGCACTGAGCCATAACTCCAGATGTGAACGGGAGAGCTTACTGCTGATTTCGCATAGTCCCAATTGAAGAAGCGAGTGAAAAATGGTGGCTCACATCCTTCCACAATTATATACAGTGGTAGTTCTCGCGAGAGGTTTTCCATAAGAAAATCTTTTTCTATAAATGTCTGTTAAACAAAGATCCTAATGAAAATCTCAGGGTATATGCAAGGAGAAAATAGAAAAAAAAAGATTTCATACCTCCGCAATACTTAAAGCTTGCTGCCGGATTTTAGGGTCCAGGTGCTGGCCAACCCAAACATATATGTCCGAATGACAGTCCAGAATGAACATATCTTCAGTCATCAAATCATCTTGGGTGAAGTTGAAAATCTCAGTTACCTGCAACCACAATGCAATCATATTATAGCAGTTTCACTGTTACTGGAGATCCATTTTCAAGGATACTACTTCAGAAAACCTACCTTCAGGTTACCTTTGTTTCCCCCATATAAATAGAGCATAAGTCGGTTTCAGGTACAGAAAAACTGAACTTTAGAACATCTGCTGAACAAGAGAGAATGCAACCATGTGGGAAAAATAGAAAGTACCTCTAACTTCCTACCTTTTAGGAATGAACATGAGAACAGGTAAGGATCATTTTCTGGTTCTTTTGCAATCTTCTGACTAGGATATTCAGATTTTCCTCCAAGTATACTCCAAAATTGATCAATTTCCGTTCCTTCCTTTTGAGTTTTGGACTGCACATTTGGCTGTAAAATTGAAGGTATATGTCAATGACTATAAAGAAAAAATACCAAAATAAGATCAAGCACTGAAACCAGACACCATAAAAATTGAGAATCTAATAGGCATGGGGGAAGAAAATAAACTAAAGCATATCAGGAATTAGTCAATAATATAAAATGCCTCTAGATTCCTTCATCTCAAGAGTTCATATGCGAAATTTAAAGATTTGGGAGTGAACAAAAGTCAACTGGACTGCAAGGCTATGTTTGGCATTTAAAAAGATATCATCACACCTTAATTAGATCAAGCAATCTCTCAGCTAACTCCTGATCCACAGACGTAGTCAGGCTTCCGGACCATGTGAAAACAGTATTTCCACTATGAAGTATGTAACAATATGACGAATTCAAAGATGAAGCCACCTGATGAAAAGAAGAAAAAAACAAGATAAATTTATAGCTTGAAAGAACTTACACAACAAAGGTAAATAGTATAATAAAGCATGCTTACATTGAAATTTATAAAAAACAAGATTGCTTATGCTAGACTTACTGGTTCAACTTGAATTGCTTGCATATTTTCTGGCCCAGATCCTTGTACCCGGAAAAGTGCAATGCCTTCCTCTGAATATGTATCATCAACAAAGTTATTTTCCTCAACAAAGTTCTTGTATCCAGAACTAACCCCGCCCTGTCAAGGATGAAAAATGAAAAGATCAAGCCAAGTTTCTTAACCACAAAGTAGAACTACCACATGGAAAGGAACTCTTAATTGTTGTTTTCCCCAAAGCTTAAGGTATTAGAAAACACCCAATCTATCTGGTTCTATCCTCCGGTTAGGCGGAAAAGAAGATGGGACTGGACTATCCCAATCCACATTTATATTGATAACACAAGAGCAATTTACTCCAAATGAATGGTGTTCTTTGAAGAATCAAACCTTGAAAACTAGTAATCTCTGGAAAATCGAGAAGAATTGTATAGGCTCCTTTCCTTCATAAAATCGAGCCTGATGGAAAAGAGTGGAAAATTGTCAGTATTAATAAATGCATATGGTATACCAAGTTTGATTCATAAATATACCAGAACAGCCTGCGACTTCAAATTTTCAACCATTTTCTTAGCAAGTGAGATTGCTGAAGTTCTCTCCTCCTGTAAACAGACACAGCAGTGTTCATTATGCTGCCAAGTATACTAATGACTTCTAGTTGTTTAAAATCAGCGTCAAACATAACCTTAGTTATAAGTTGTCTGTGGATTGAAAAGTTGCAGAGTTGTCTGTGAATTGAGAAGTTGCTATAAAGTAAGGGCAAATTTATTATATGGACCATTTTAAGTAGTTTCTAAAATCCATTCAATTTTACTAGTTGACTCCAAACTGAACCAATATCAGTGTTATCCTCTACAAACACCCGATCCTGTATATGCAAAACTTTGATTAATTCAAGCCTTCTGCATATTTTTATTGTTTTTTCAAAAATGGAGTAATTCAGTTGAAAAAGGGGGGAAGTGTAGGTGACCTTTTGGGGGTAAAATAAAAAGCAATGAGAGTGCCCTTTTGATGGTTCTGAAAGAAAGGGCATCCTTATGAGTTTTTGCCCAATAGATAATGAAACAAAACCAACAAGAGTGCCCCGTTGATGGTTCTGAAAAAGGGCATCCTTACGAGTTTTTGCCCAACAGATAATAAACTTCTTGTGTCAACAAGAGGGATATTCAATTTGTTTGTGCCAACAATTAATTTGACCAGCACCCTTCTGCAATGTTATTTTAATAAACATGTAGAAATTAAGTTGGAAGAACATTTGAAATGAACAAAACCCTACTGGGAAACACTACACCTCAATGAAACTGTTGAGAGAAGGAGGCCATGAGCAAACCATAAGATAAATTGATGACCATGGAGTTCACCTGTAGGCATTTAGTTGATTCGTATATGTATTTGCACAATAGAGTCAAAAGGGCTTTTTCAGTAGGGAGATAAACAGCATCGTAGTTTAAAATTTAGTGTTGGGTCGAGTGACATGGCCAAAACATACCATGCTTATAAATTATAAAAAATTGATACTAGATGACACACGAACACATGTAATTTCTCCTATGTTACTTGTGTTGATCATGCCAAGACACAACACACTTCCCTACGTGTTAAGTTGAATTCAAGCAATGTTTCTTAATGGAATAAGATTATTGAAGTTAACCATCTGCAAATTCATCTCAACACCCAATACACATTGAAGTATAAAATTATTTAAAAACCATTTTTAATTCAAATATCTCATTAAGATAATTTTATTAAAAGTAGAAAATCTTAAATGAGTAAAAGCACATCTAAATTCATCTTGGCACACTTTACTGAATGTTAAAGTGTGTAGAGCATTGACATACTATAGTATAGTATAATAAATTTTAATAAAATTGACTATCTAATTGCAATAATGTTATTTTTTAAAAATAAAATAAGTGAAGAGTGAAGTCATCTAAATTCATCTTGGCTCACTTAGCATTGAAATAATGGAATATATTTGTCATTTAGTCCTCTAAAGCCAATTGATAATTAGAGCACTCAACCCAACAAAAATAAATGAGCCTAGTGATCGCTAAGTGAGCTCAAAATTAAAGATTACCTCATTGCTCTTTTTTCCTAACCAGGTACCAATAAGATTTTCATCTTTGATTTCACCAGGATATGCATATTGGAAGACATAGCAATCCCCACTGTAGAATTTACACTGATCCGAGGATGAAAGAAGATTCTTGTCCTTACCATTTATGCGCCAAACCTGTGCATCATAGAAAAATGAAAAATTTAGCATATATGGTGAATATGACCTGCAACGAACAGACAGAATCTTTTTGGGTTAAAAAGTCAACAGCACTTGTAAATTTCCAGTGCAATCGATGTATGGTTGAGGTTCATCATGCACAGGAGAAGCTTTGTTAAGACCCTTCGCATTTAGTCCTTGTCGTTTAAGAAATGCTGCCAACAGACGTAAGAACCCCTTCATTGAAGTGCTTACTCTCAAACAAGAGCAAATAATGAGGGCAGAAATCCAATGAAATAGATCTTATGTTTGTACTAACCTGCAACTTTACCCCGACTCTCCTCAGATACAACTGCATCATTTTTCTGTGGCCATTGGTCAAACTTTGATCTAAATGTTACTGTCTCAAATCCCTCAATGATCCGAATCACACGTGCATGTGGCCTGGGGGGTTCAAGTAGTAATTCCTGTGTAACATAATCATGTTAACTGTAGAATATCATTAATAGGTTTCTGTATGGGACCAAGGGTCCCCTTGTGTTCCTATGACTTCTCCTCCTCTTAGTTAATAATCTTTTTGTGTGTGAACAAAGAAAAATTCACAATTGAATAAGTTTTGGAGAATTAAAAGTTGGAGAAGCAAATCTCACTTCAGCTGCAGAACTAGCAGCTTTCCTTTGTGCAAGGGATGTACTTCGGCCCATCCACAAATATATTTCAGCACCACAATCTAACAAGTAACACTTATAAGTGTCTAACAATTTCCTTGTCAATGATTCAGCTTCAACAGGCGAAGTATGTCCTTTGTCAACACTGGAAAGCACAAGATTTCCACATCAGGAATCGGTAACAACTAATAATTTGTAGGATTATTCTCATGTCAATTTACCATAATAACTTCATGTAAGAGGAGTATGCCTTCCTGTCACCTTCAGAAGCCACCTTCCTGGGTAGGGGAGCAAAACCTCCAAAATAACCCCAAAATTCTCCAGCATCAGCATCTGCCATCATCTTCCCATCCTCTGCTCAGAAAGAATTAGTGAGCAAATTTTCTATTGCCAGCAGATCAACAAATATACAGAACCATCTTACCAACAGCTGCCACCTCACACTTCCCTTCATGATAAGTATCTTTGAGGTATTGCACAACTTCAAGAGCCTTAGCCCTTTCTTGAATTGAAGAATTTGATCCATTAAACTGGAATATCTTGGATGTAGTATCCAGGATGAATATGTCATCATGATTGAGAGATGACCGAGCAAAAGGCACCTGGTTACAATAGCAAAAGCAGAACAAAATAAAACAGCAAAATCAAAATAAAATGTAATAACTAGTACACATAGATCTAGAAGATCAACTTGCCTCCTTCACGTTAACAACATGCTTTCCACTGCAAACAAATAAGCGTGTCACGTGCTCATGTGCATTGATCTCTGTATGCTTAAACCCAGATGAAATTCCTCCTTGCTGTGGTATTATACATGGTCTAAAATAAGAAAGGAATTTCTCAGTCTCATGACCTTGTACTTCACGATATTGAACAGCACGTCCTCCAAGAGCTGCATCAAGCTCAATTGTTTTGATTGCAGCAGTCCCAGCTTCATCCTATTTGTAAAAAATAATAAATGAATTTTTTGAACAATCATTGCCAATCTGTTCCTCAAACAAATAACTGAAGAACATGTCTACAGTGACTTCCAACTAACCTGGCTAGTGTCTTTACCAAGCCAATAGTGAATATCATGCTGAAGAGAACCGTTTTTAAGTGCAGTTGTCTGGCCAGATAATTAGTAGTTTTGTGAATGACCATGCGCATGCAACATATAGAAAGAAAAAGTCATCAACTGTTCAAGGATTAAAAATGCAGGCCTATGCAACTAACTTTCCTATAGAAATATGCTAATTATTCACAGTAAAGAAGGCATCATCCACAAAGAAGTATAATTAGCTACCTTCAAAATCACATATGAATCTCCAGTGAAAAACTTTCCATGAGAGGAGCTTTCCACAAGGACTGGGCAAAAATTTTCTATCCTCCATACCTCTAGTCCCCTGTGGGTTGTTAAGGAATACTTGACTAAGATATGCATATGTTGACTCCCTTGTTGGTAGAACTTAGAAATATTGTGTGTTGGGCCTCCTTTTAAACACAACAATGTATTTGCAAACACCAAAACAATGAGAGGCAACAGAATATAAATAGCTAGCTATGTTTTGCACAGATTTTTTCCCCCCATGCTACAAGTTATTTACTTTTATCAAGCATAAACTGTATAGGTTCAATTATTTCAAAACAAATAAGACCATAAAAGTCACATGGCATGGATACGCCTTTTGCCCAGCTCCTTGGAAAGCTGGATCCACATCTTTCAATGACACTGCCATCCTTGAAGGACTAAGTTTCAATGTTTTCAGCTACAAGAAGCAAATTCTGCAAAATTACATGGACATTTAATTGAGCAATAATTTATTTTACATCTGAATGGACAAACAAAATATCAACTTTTCTGCGCAAAATGTGCAATGCTCAATATTTTTTTAATATGAAAACTAAGCCAGATTTAGGGTATCACTTATTGATTGTGATAGTTGCTTGAGCGTCTTTGGATGTTTCACTAAACTGATGGTTAACACAAACAGCAATCAGCAATTGCCTAATCATGATAAGCACTAGTTCGTTACAATTAGAATTTACATGAGGCAACCACTAATAAGGATGTAATTGAAGCTTATGGTATAGGAATATCTTGAACCTCTGCAATGGTCATGGCATCAAAGGTTGCTTCAGAGGATAATTTATTTTCAATGACATAATCCTTCACCAAGTCCACTACCGAAGTCGACCTCTCTGTACAACTTGTTTACTGTGATCAGGGTGCAATCACAGAGAAAGCTGCTTGAGCAATAAGTTAAGGTCCAGATAAGAATTTAAAATAAGGTCACTCCACCGGACTAGAACCAAAAGACCACAAACTATGTAGTTCCAAATAATGATAGGAAAGCCGTAACCAAAACGAAGAATCACAAAAACATAAGATCTGAAGGAGAAAAATGAGTAAAACTTTTGGATCAACAACTTATTTAACTCTATCAGATATACACGGAGTATCGATGCCGATCTGTACTAAAAAACCTAAGTGAAACCTAAGTGATCTAATATCATATCTATAGATCTTTCCGATCAACTGAACTTACCGATCACCGATTCCGGAGCGATCAATTACAATCTCCAGATTATAATTCCAATTCACGTAAAAAAATGTTCATGAAATTCTGGTTTTAAAGAAAAATACAAACTAAGTTCTTCACAACAGTAATCCGGCAAATCACACCCCGATCACTCAAACCATCACAACGCAAGATCTGATCCAGTTTCTTGCCATAGCATACATAGCTCCTTGGCTTGTCCATCCCCATTCCCAAGAAAACCCAAAGATTTCACATAAACAAAACTAGATCGGCCCCCGTGGAGGGAAGTCAACTCAACGACTACCAAGGCAACAGCCGCGAATCTCAATTCCCACCATTTTTTCCTCTAAAAAAAGGAAAGGAGAAAAAAAAACGCAGTAAATGGCGACAGAAAAATCGAATTGAATTAGAAAGCACACCCGATGTAGCTCGAATCCCGCGGAGGCTGGGTCAAATTCAGGCAGAGGGACGCAGGAAAACGACGAAGCCCAGTCGATCGATCGCGGCGACAAAGTGAGACAAGAAAGGTCCGTCGGTAGGTCGTCGAGGGAAGAAGGCGAGCGACGGTGGCCTGAGAGATTATCACTAGTGGAGTTTGAAAGCGAAGTGGGACCCAGTGACGCTCTGTAACCATTAAATTTAATCTAATTATTGCATCTATAACATCCTCCTTTTCAACGAAGAGAGAGGGTGAGTCGATCACCGCCCACCGCGGAGGTGACGAAAAGACGCCACCTACTCACAGGGACGTCTGGTGGAGCCCCTGATCCCCGACGCCCACCGAAAGTAGTAATCCTACCGCCTCGGACACCTCACGAGGTGAAGGCGCCGCAACGCCTCGGCCCCGCGCCATGCAACCAATCATTGGCCTGGGTATTTGTTGGTGCAACGTGCTAGAGGCGTGGGCTTCGAGATCGGCATTTTACGTAGTGAGGCAATTATTAATATTTTTTATTTTTTTAATTTGAATATATATTTCCCGTCTGCCTCCGGGCTCGCCAGGTAGATTCTTTGGAATCATCGTTCCGGGATCCTATCGCTTGCCCGACAGGAAACAATGTCGATTGCTGACGTGCATCCTCGGGATTGGAAAAATTAGCCTGGGGCCACCAAGAGATCTCTATGTTTGTGGGCCCGATCCAACCGACCAAGGTGTCGCGTGTCCCTGCCCTGTCTATCCACGCCGTGTCCGACCCGGCACGACATGATCTGTCCAGGATCCGACCCAACTTAGGCGCGGATAAGGAGTCAGTACCTAAATACAATTGAATAAGAAAAATACATAAAAATGAAATACAAGAAAAATACATAAAAATGAAATACAATACAAAACAAAACAATTCAATTCAAATTTCTTAATTTCTACGTTTAGTAAAATAATACAAAATTATAGCAGTCATCATCGGAGGAAACTCTACCTAAATTATGGTAATTGATCAGGTCATGATTGACTGATTGACTAAATTCAAATGAGATTTGAATTAAAATTTAATGTTTAATAATATGTATATGATAAATGATGATGAATAAAGTTATCATTGAATTAAGTTAACGAAGGAAAGTCCAACAAAAAATTGATAAGAAAAAGTCTAAGTATGAGACTTGACAAGGAAAATCCAAGTGTGTTGACTTAATGAGAAAAGTATAAGTATGTTAATTTAGCAAAGGGAAAGTTTAAGTATAAATACTTGACAAGGAAAGTTCAAGAATGAAGTCTTAGCAAAGGAAAGTTCAAGTGTGGAGATTTGATAAAGGAAAATTCAAGTGTGGAGACTTGGCAAGGAAAAAGTTCAAGAATGGAGTCTTGACAAAGGAAAGTCCAAGTATGAATATTTGACAAGAGAAAATCCAAGTCTAAAAACTTGGCAAACGAAAGTCCAAGTGTGAAGACTTTGCAAGAGAAGTCCAAAAGCATGATTCTTAGCAGTGAAATTCTGGAGGCATGACCTCTTGATAAAGGAAGACCCGATGACATGACAAAGCCGATGGAAGCACTTGAAGACTAACACAAAAGGTGACGAACATAAGCTCGGAGGCATTCTAAAGGCGTGAGACTGATGAAAGTGACTTGAAAACTTAGATCTAGGCTAAGGATAAATATGAGAGGATTATACTTGATGATAACATTAGTTTTGAGGTACCAGTCGACTGGTTAAGTCTAATCGACTAAGCAGTCGGCTAGGGTAACGATCCTCACGAGTGAGGAAGTCACGACACTCAAGAAATTGCTAGGGTAGTCAGGAGCTGGTACTCGGGAAGAGGGAACTCGATCAATCAAGGCTGCACCTCGACTAAGACTGGTGTTAAGTTCAGTTGACTGGTATTCAGCTACTCAACAGTGCTCAAGCAGTAGATTGAGCAGTCAGTCGACTAGCTACGGGTACTCAAGAAAGTGCTCAGGCGACAAGGTGGTGCTCGGGAAATGAGTGCTCAAGAATCACGACACCTTACCCAGTCAAGGCGGCACCTCGACTGGCAGTCTTCGGGTACTTAGGTGCTCAAGACCACGTTGAACACATCTGTTAAATACGCAAATTAAATGGAGTATTATGAGTTAAGAAAATCAAATTTTAAGATTTATGGGGGAGAGGAGATTTGTTAAATAACTGATTAAATAAATCTCTTAAAGATTCATATGATTATTTGATTAATTCAACTAATCCTAAGTTAATTTAACTAAACATAGGATTAATTTTTATTAAACCCCGCGGCTTTTTTTGTTTCCTTTCCTCATTCCCGAAAGCCCCCGACGCCCTCTTCCCATGCCCTCTCCACCCGACGCTGCCGCCCCTCTCCACCCGATGCCACCGCTCCTCTCCACCCGACGCTGCCGCCCCTTCTGCCCAAGCTCCGGACCATCCCCACTGGCCAGCCACCGCTGCAAGGAGCTTCGCTCCTAGCCCTCCCGCCATGCCCGCAGCTCCGCTCGCCGCTTCGACAGCTCTGTCGCGCCGTGGCCCTCGCAGCTCCGACGGTTTTCCTCAAATCCCCACCGCCCCTCTCTTCCTCCTCCAAATCTGTTTCGCCGACAGATTGATCCCAGCACAACGACCTAATTCCGCCGGAGATGAAGGTAAGGAGCTGTGAATTGGATTTTTGAGGGAATTAGGGAATTTAATTATTTTGATGGTGATAATTCCAGAATTGAATCTAACTGTATGCAATTCCTCACTGATTAAAGGATTTTGTGGGATTAATTACTATGTGTGCCGTAATGGAGAAATTTGGATAACTGTGGGTTTATATAGCTAATTAACTTGGTATAGGTCAATCTGGATTTAGAATGTGATTAATTACAATTGTGTATATGGTTAAAGAACTGACTAATGTATGTCTTAATCGATCTTACCAATTCATAACCCATGACTGTTCGTGATCATTAGGTAAGCTTGGATTTGGATTTAGTTAGCCTTGACTAGTTAATTGATTTAAGGTTAATTAATCAGTTATTAAATGGTAAATTAACTACTCAATTAATTAGTAAATCCTTCGATTAATAGTGAAATCATGAGTTAAGAGACTAATGAATTCACTATTGATAAATCTCGATTAATCGAGATAGAGGTTTATTGATGATCTATTGGAAGAGGGAGCAATATGTTACTTAATAGGTTAATAAGACGAATTGTTTCTACTATTAGATTTATAGTAGAACTT
>JBAMHZ010002694.1:0-19814 GCA_037177395.1 Alpinia galanga
GGCGACGGGGAGGATTTAGAGAGGGTTAGAAAAATGGAAGCAACATTTACGCTACAGAAACAAAAAAGAAAGGTACCAACTTTTTCCGTTAAATACCCATTAAATTTTAATTAATATTAAAAATATTTTATTTTATTTTTTCTCAAAATTATGAGTGATTTAAAAAAAACAGATATTTAATTTTAGATTAAAAAACAATTTGATAATATGTAAATAGATTGTTTTTTATTCAATAATAATACATTTAAAAGACAGGGAACTTGTTTACTTGTGAAAATAATAAAAAAAGAACTTTAAATAAAAAATTAGATATAAAAAAAATAATTATATACATATACAGAATGGTTAGCTTGCGCGCTTTCCCCTGCGCGTCGTGTGTGCGACAACCTCCATCGTCGCAAATTTCTCCTCAGCACTGCCTGCGCCGGTCGCAATCCGGCCAGCGACCGGCCAAGGAATGGCCGGGCACGGCGTCCGGTCATTCCCCGGCCGGTCGCCGGCCGGATTGCGGTCGGCGCAGGTGGTGTCGAGGAGAAAAAGTCGGTGATAGGGTTGTCGTGCACGCGGTGCACAGGATAAATCGCGCTATATATATATATATATATATACCCATGAGTACCTTCGTTCGATCGCTTAAAATTCAAAAATTATACTATAATATTCACCGATCGAATAATAAATAATAGAAGTCCTCGTGAATAAATTGAGTAGAATATCATTCGTCTGTATACTACGTATATCTAAGAGTTTTAAAAAAAAAAACTTATCGGAGAATTTGTCATCTGTCAAAGTAAATGCGAAGATCAAACTGATCCATCCATTCCATTCTGTCATCCATCTCCTCAGCGAATGAAATTATTTTTCACATAAATTAAATCCATGTCTGTGTACATATATAACTTGAATAATTTGCAGTACCAAACACCTTCAGAAATCCTCACATCATTAAGCCTCAATCTCATTTTTATGAATTTTCAGTCTCCAATGTCATGGAAATTTTTATATATTTGGTTTGAGACCTTTGCCATGAACAACCCTCATTTTGTAGGGCATAGACTCTGACGACAAAGTCGGTCGCATGTCCCGCCATACTTTTCACCTTGCAGTGGATCAGCATCGGTGAAACTCCGCCTTGGAGTGAACTTGGGTGACTTGGCACGAGTAGGAGGTACCTTGGGTGCAAACAAAATGGCTCAACTAAGAAGCTTACTCATGAAGATAATTCTGAATATTCACTAGTGAAGAATGTTCTTTTTTGTTTTATACAGAATAGTTTGCTTTTGCTAAAAAGGATTTTTGCTGGTAGTGCAAATGATCTTAATCTTGGTACAAAATGAACAACTTGCATATTCTTTCTCTAGCAAAGGATTTATTCTGGAATGCAAATGATCTTAATCTACAAGTTCAAAATGAACTTGATCCGACATAAAGTTTTCAACTATGATATAGTTGTGCATCTTGGCAGAAACTATAATTAGTGAGATTATAAACAACGCAACTAAATGGCTCATTGTAGACAAAACTATAGTTATAAAATCCAGATCACCAGCTAGATTAAAAAAAAACAAACTGGAACTAGATACGTCTCTGACGAAGATTTTAGTTAATTCACGGTTTGGATTTAAACAAACAACAGATATTTCTGTCTGCTTAAATAAAATACAAAAGCAAGGTGGGAAAATTAAGCTAATTAAACTCACAATGGACTTTGCAAGATTCTGTCAACTAGCATAGTGAAAGTTCCATCATAAAAGCTAGCATTCACTATCAAGTAACTTCTTTGATTTTAACATTCTAATCCTAAATGGTAATAAACATTGTTTTCAATAAACGCTTTGACGAGTACCTTCTTTAGTTCAGCCCTGGGTGGAGGACCTGTTTCGTAGAAGCTAGGTAAGGGGTTTGCTTTGATAAACAAGGTCTTTCTGAATTCCTTAAGAGTAGCCTCTTGCTCTTCCTAGAAAAAATAAAGAGTTCAGAATATATGATGCATCACCACTTCAACTGAAATCCAATGTTCGCTAATGAATTCTTTTCTAGTTAACAATGTGTATCAGTATTGACTTCAATAAAAATATTCCAAAATGAATTCAACAGTAAAAAAACATAAATTAACCATGACTAAGAATCTGACATCATAAAAAAGAAGGTATACCTTCGTTTTAGCTTCAATTTGAAGTCTCTCTGCTTCCACAGCCTGGCGTTTCCGTTCTAACTTTGTGTAGTACTGAAGAAAAAAAGAAGGATGGATTTAAACATTAAGTGGATTTAAGCTTCATGATAACAATCAAGTGCATTAAGCGGATAGAAATAGTACTTCTCTTCGCTTTTCAGCACGCTCACCACATTTAAAGGTAGGAGCAGTTCCGATGGTTATCCTTCTTTTTGAAGATCTGACAGATGCTGCAGTACTATAAGATAGTTGAGGAAAATTAACATTGGAGTCTAAATGACGAAGTCAGAAATAGAAGTAGCAGAAGGATACGAAGACGCAACAGAGCAATAATCGTCAGTGTCATGACAATGCATTTTCTTGTCAGATTGGAGAGATTTCCCTTGTGTAAGAGGTGAATCACTCTGCATTGATAACAAACAAAAACTCATACTTCCATGATTGATTAATTTTAGACTATGGGGAAAAGTAGATGATGAAAACACAATTGAACTTCTTTCCAGGACATGAAACAATTGGACCTGACACTAAATACCATAGATCTGCTACCTTTTGAATACCATATGGAGAGTATATCCATTGCCCAACATGAAAAGTTTATATTTTAGCATTCTAAATCAATACACGAAGGATCATGGTGCAGCTTAATTTTGTCATGGATATGAATGCCTTCAAGAACCAGATTTGATAGTGGAGATAATGCACAATATCTGGTATCAGAGCTAAGAAAAATAAAAAATTCAAACGAGAAGCAAAAACATGCAAGGGTCCCTTACCATGTTTGCCAATTGTGAATTATCTGCTATCCCAGGTTCGTATATGTTTCCAGTCGCTTCAGCAACAGAAGCATGACATTTTTCAGTTGCAAAAGTGCAAGGATGAGTAACAAGACAGTCAGATTGTACTTTTCCAGCATTATCTGACTTTGATGCAGCTGACTTCTGAATTGATTTCTGAGTGGTATGCTTATTAGCTGACTCCTCCTGATCAAAATTTATATTTATACGATCAGCCACTTCTTGTCCCTGATCAGAATTTTCATTATCTTTTATATCACGAATAGCATTGTTTGACTCTGGAGTTGCAGGAAGTTGGCTAGAATCTTGATTGGAGTTACTCTTGGATGCACAAAGAGATTCTGTTTTTCTATCAGTAGCCACTTCTGCAATTTGCTTACCCAACAATTCTTGTCCCTGAGTGAATTTTTCATGGTCTTTTATGCCATCAATGGCTTCCTTTAACTCTAGAGTTGCTGAGGGTTGGCTAGAATTCACTTCATCGAAGTTAATCTTGGGTGAACAAAGAGATTCTGATATTTTATCAGTAGTAACTGATGTATCTTCTTTAGCCACTACCTCTTGTACCTGATGGGATTTTTCATTCTCTTTTATGCCATTAGTGTCTTTTTTAAATTCTCGAATGGCAGAAGGTTTGCTAGAATAAACTACTTGATCCAAATTGCTCTTGGGTGGCCAACGAGATTCTAGTTCTCTAAAAGCAGCCATTGCTTTTACAAATTCCTTACCCATTTATCTGCAATAAATAAATCATAGGGATAAAGTTTGTGAATAGAATTGCAAAGAGGCAATCCTGAAAAGATGGCCAAGAGAAAGGCCAATTATAACAAGGTTACATTCAACTGCAAAGAAAAGAGCGAAAAATACAATGATTTCGTATTGACGACAAAAGTGAATTGAGTAAAGTAATTTGACATCTAGGGCAATACCAAATGGAATTTAGAGACTGGTTTAAAGGAAAGTATAAAAGGAAAAACAGCATGAAACTCAAATAAAACACTATCTTCGCACCAGTGAGCATCTCCTATTAAGTTGACCTTTTAAAGTTACTTATGGATAAACCTGTGATTGAAAGAGGTAATTTTATGTCCATTTCATCTTTAAAAAAGTTTTAGCTTAGCGCACAAGTAAAATCGTTAGCATATTGTTTATCAATTGCATTTATTACTTTCAACAACCAAGGCTCGAAGCAGAAATTCTTTGACTCATCTCAAACACACAAGAAGCAGGAAAAACAAAAAAGAAACGAACTCTAATAGTAAATAGAACATATATGTATAATCCTAAAAAAGGAGAGAGAAAAGATCAAAGCTTCGTAAAGCACTAGTGCAATACATGTATGATGCTGATTTATGTTATCGCACAGAAAATTGCATTCAATGTCAAGCAAAGTATTTTTTAGATAAGTCAAGAGAGATTTTACCTTACCAACAATTAGCAGAAGAAGCTGATGCTGCAGGGTAAGCAGTACCTACGCCAAAAACATTTCAGAATACCCTTCCAGAAAGAGTTCTGCAGAAAGCAAATTTTGTGTTGCAGGTAGGGAATGATAATTTAAATTACTCTATTCCATGCCTGCCTGAAAGCATTCGTTTAAAGGATTTAAAACATGCAAGGAATGATAATTTAAATCAGTTCATTCCATGCCTGCCTGAAGCATTCGTTTATACGATTTTAATAAATTGAACATGCTCAAGTCATCTCAAAGGAGATGGTTTCAAAAATTATTTCTTTTTTCTATTCATTTTCATGACTTGGAGCAATTAATCATTTCATGGAATACCATACCGATCACCGAGCCCTAAAAATCATGCATCAGACAAAAAACCTCTAATTTTTACAGTGCTCTTTTAGAAGATTATATATATTTTGCTGATGCCTACGAGAAGTAAACGTTTGCGGTGGGCACTCGTGCAAATACTGGCTGCGAAAGCAATGACGTAACGCAAAAAATTTCAAACGAAGAGATAGAGACAGCCACAGGTCGAAAAAAAGACGGAAGTAACAACACACAAACCCTTCTCGCCTGATTAGACCTAAAAGAGAGACTTTTTTTTAAACAACGGCAGGAATGATTGAGCAACACGCCATCGTAGTGGAATGAAAATTAGAACATTATCTTGCACTTATTTAATAAAACGCAGTCAAAAGTTTTCAAAAGAACAATCCAGCGGGAAGAAGCAGTCCGAGTTTCCAAAGATCGTTCCCTCAAATCGCGAAATGGCCAGGGAAACAAACAATAAATTCGACATATTCACAAACAAAAAACGGGAGGAGAACCGAATCAGAGTCGAATATCAATTTGCAAGTTAGGAGAGACCGCGAAAGTTTCGATTGAAAAGATTAAGACCTAACCGCGCGCGCGAGAGAGAGGCAAAACAGGAGATTGAAATCAATGCCTTGGAATCACGTATCCGATTCGTTTTTCCCTGTTCAATTCCTCCTTCGACTGGCAGCGGCCGCGGCAGCCACCGCCTTCCCTCGTTCGCTTCCTTGCACAGCCTCCGGGCGGTGGCGTCGTTGAGCTCCGTTACGCTATCTATCGCGCCCTCGTCTTTCATAACCATCGCAAGGTGGTGGCCCACAAAATCAGGGGCCCGGAGCCGTGAGCTTACCCGAATCAATGGACCGGGACTAGACCCGGTTTAAGCAGTCACATCTTTTTGTCGCACAAGCAACACGTTACCAAACACGTCACCTGACTTTTAGTATGAAAATATCTAGTGGCGCCCACACCAATTGACAAATCATTAGCCAACAAATGATGCGTGTAAGCATGAGCCAGTACACGAAGGGACAGCAAACGAACCGATCGCATGTCTTTATTTTGGTTTATTTAGTTATTGTAATTGAAGATGATAAAAAGCATTATATTATTTTGGTCAAAAGTAAAAAGTAAAAATTAATACATATATTTATGTTTAGTTATAGTCGATGTCTTTATTATATCAAATATTTTGATTTTTAGTAAAAATAAAATAAAATAAAATGCATAAGCTTTGCCTACATTTATAGTTTCACTATCAACACAGTGAAAAAGAGAGAATGAAATTAATCTATAGGAGATGATGACATGAATTATAAAGCGATTGTTATTGATGTAACCAATGATACGAAAATTATGTGACTATAAATTAACTATTCAATAAATATATTTATATTTACAGATAAAATTATGAAAAGATATCCTATTGACGTTTCAAGATTATCTTGAAGAGTTCATAGCTAAAGTAGGAGAGGATAATTGTCTACAAGCTATGAATCAAACTATGCCTACAATCTAAACATAATTTCCATGAAAACTAGTGTTTCAATGGGAAGAGCAGCAACTAAGTCCCATACAAAATAACTAGCAACAATAATCAAGAACAATACAAATAGTTGGATGAATTTCTATATAAAGAAAAAACAAAGAAAGAAAGAAAGAGAACTCAGTAGAAACAAAAGGCTGCAACAAGGATTTCAAGCGTTTCAGTTTCAGTATTGATAATAAAAAAAAATTGTGGTTTAACATAACAAAATGTGCAACTTTGATTAGCTAACACTCCAAACCCTGCCATCCCAAAGGATATCACAAGATCCGACCATAAGGGCAGATGTTTTTGGCAATATGACATTCATCCAATGTTTTTTTAGGCTAGTAAATATGCAATTTTTTTTTCTTCTTCACTAACTTCATTCGATTCTTTCGTTCGACTGTGAACACACTGCTACAAGAATTGCAATATAAAGCTGATAGGACTTGGCCCTTGTTAGAGAGCATGGTGAATCGACGATGACCTCGTGTGATGGATGATACACATAACAGAATGCTTGAAATTAACACTGTATCAGTGAGGTAAATAAACATGGAACCTAGGGAAATCTGCTTGCTATTTTCCTCGTCCCTGGAAAAGATGATCGATGATCGATCTGACAAAAGCTCATACTCTGTACCTTGGATAGGTGAAAAATCACCCGGAAAGGAAGGTGGCATCCGTGATGATCAGCAGGCAAGCTTGCAAGGGGTAAAAACTTCACAAACTCTACGTTGGCACGGGCTGGCTCGGCAACTTGGCATGATTATGCTCACCTTCGTAAGTGACAATGAGCATGGAAGGGTCTTCTAAGCACCTTTCAACATGTTTCCTTGCAGGGCAACCCCTCATGCTGCTACATTTGTAATATCCCCTGCATTTTATTTTTGACATTAGTTCTTCGTTTTCAGTTCTTCCATTTTTAGTCAAAATATAGAATACGAGTGGAGAAGTTAATGGTGAATAGCCAAAGGGTATGCTTGATTTTTCATCAGATAAATATGCCTAATAGAAGCTGGAATCTGACAAGCCATTCTTTCCCACAAGATTGGCATAAGAAGCAATATCAGTGAGAAAAACAGTGTGCATAATTTGTTCGTTGTTCGTAAGCTTTCGAAAGAACATAGAAAACAAATAAAGCATCGAAGAACATTCAAGTTCAGCCTTTCAGCACTGGTAACAAATTGGTAGGAGCAGATGGAATAAGTGGAATGCAATGACAACTGATGTATCATCAGAAAAAAAAGAGATATACAAACTCAAGATTTATGAAAATATAAGTCAGAAGATTGTTGCTGCAAGTACAAGATTACCTAGGATGAGGAGAGCCCTTGATTGGCTTTTGCCCATATTTTCTCCATGAATATTCGTCGGGAGGGATATCAGCCGGTTTGTTACTGATAGCAGGTACCTTAATGGTTCTCTTTTGCCTCAGCTTCCTGCAGAAATGCATCTACAATTACAATCTGATTCAAATAAACAATGGAATTATCATTTGCAGCCTTACCTCTTTTTCGCACAATGACATCGGCCAGTAGAAGCACATTTGCCATTTCCATCCTCCCCTCTACATATGCACTTCTTCTTGAGAGGAGGGTGGATGTTAGCCGTGTCAGACGATGCAGGTCCACCAATTAAACGGAACGCTGACTTGCCGTCCAAGCTGGCTACACTTCCATCCATACTTAGAGACGTCAAGAAAGACCTGGTAGTTGACACATAGGGCATGCAGCTTGAGTTCTCAAACTTGAGGTTTATAGCACTGTGGCTTCTCCTAAACATGTCAGGTTGAAGGCTCATCTGCTGACCAAATTGGATCTTTGGGTCATTCCGAACAAATTGGTACTGACTTTGTGATGATGATGCTTGTACCCCAAGTTGGCTCTCAGTAAAGCTCCTTTGTGAAATTTGAAATGGGTTCTTAGCGCTTGAATCCAATACTTGGATTTTGTTCTCCAAAGCATTTCTTGGGAGGTGTTGGAGTGGGTTGGAAGCAAGGTCCATTTTGGAAGGAAAATGATTGTCTGAGAAGATCTTGTGATTGGAGATGGGTGGGGCTTTTTTAACAACCCTAACTCTGCCATGGCCAACACTGCTGTTGAGCAAAGAGACCAACCTCTTGAATCTGGAAACAACTTCACCAGTCTCTACCAAAAGGTCTCCAGATTGGACTTGATCTTTAGGCTGAGAAAGAAGACCTAAGGCTCTGATGCAGCTCTGCACAGCAGCTTTGTTAGCTTTCTCCACTTCTTCCATCTCAAAATCACAGCACTAAATCATCCAAAAGCCCCATGCTCTCTGCCCTAGGAACATCCGAAATGCCCCAAATTGCAGAAAGGACTCCAAACAAATTGTCCTACAGGAAAAATGATGGGTTTTTTTTCCCATCGACAAGAATTAAACACCATAAATTAGTAAAGAGCTGTGCAAAGTTCGACAATTTTAACACTAAACCAGCAATTGCAGACATGAGCTAGCAAAACAGAACCAGGAAGCAAAATCCAACAAGAGAAAAAAAGAACAAAACGAGGAAAATAGCAAGTTTAGGACCGATCCCCGAAGCACAAGCTACCCAAAAAAAGCACCAAGGCGAGATTTTAAACAAAGACTGAAGCTGAAACAAGAAGATTTCATAGATTGGCCGAATACTAACCAAAAAGAATTAAAATAAAATAAAAACAAAAATCGAGCGACCACTTCGAGAACAGCGGAGGAGATGATGGCGGCTAAGATGAGAGAACCGACCTCGGGAAAGAACTCTAGATTGTCGACGGTGGCGTGCTGGACTAGCGATTTCGTCCCCGGGATCGGAAGATGAGAAGGGAAGCAACGACGAAGAGGTTTGGAAATCTCTTCGCCAAGTAGAATAATAAATATCACAGTTTAGAGTCAAGAGAGAGAAATTCTCTTCTTTTTTTTCCTCTCAAAATTTACATTTTGCATAAATTATTCAACAAAACTCATAAGCCCTACTTTAAAAATGATGGGTATAAATGAAAAAAAAAGTGTTTTATTATATATATATCGGCCGAATCTAACCGTGATTTGGCTGGCATCGGTGTTCGACCGAATCGCAGTTGAAATCCAACTGTTGTCGAACCGAAATTGAAGTCCCACCCTACCATGGTCGGCTTTCAGTCGATTTCGACCGCGATTAGATGGTGCTAGCGTCACCTAAGGTTCAAGGATTAGGTTATACTGTCATCGCCATCGACGCTGAAAAAATCGATCGCCAAATAGCCACGTCGTACAAAGGAAAAGTCTCTATATATATATATAATTTTGGTACGGTGAGCAACTCATCGTGAGCATCTACATCCCCTAGAGTAAGGATTAGGCTATAGTAATACTCATCCAATCTGACGGTGAACAATAGATATATATATATATATATATATATGTACGACAGATATCTGCATGCCCGTGTATGACTGAGAATGTACAGTATTTCTCTCTGCGCACGAGCTCAACATCGTCATCGATGTTCAATCAAATTTCGACTGTAATTTGATTGAAGTCGAAGTCCGATCGAATCAGCTGAAATTTCGATCGTGCTATGATCAGACTGAATTCCGACCGCAATCCAATCGAATTGTGGGCGAAATTTGGCCTGGTCATGCCCAATCGAGTGCAATCACATTTCGTTCATGGTCATGGGCATGCTGTTGACAGCGAGGACAGTGTCGATGACCTCGACAAATTCTGGGGTAGGTTATAGTGCACCCAATGAAAGTGTTGTGCATTCTTTATTATATTGTCCTACGTAATTTATTCGTGAATATTTTTATTATCTATCATCTGAACACTTGTGCACTATAGTTCAATTCTTGAACCTTAAAAGATTAAATAGTAGATAACAAAGATACTCACTGATATTCACGAATGAATTGTATAGGGTGATATATATATATATCTCATTTTTCGTTCCAATATATATTTTGATAAAAGTGTAGTAATTTTTACTAAAATTATTTCTATAAATCAAATTGTCTAAGATTGCTATAAAGCAATAATTTTAATTAAATTAGAGTCTTTTTGACTAAGTTAAAGAACATAAGTCCAGTAGACATCTGAATTATAAAATAACAATATTATGATATATATATATATATAATTTTAGTTTATATTATAAAAGTTTTAGTCATATCTATTATAATATACTGAAATAAAGATATTTTAAAATAAAATACATTTTTGATTTTTTTTAAATGAGGGTCTTCTTCGTCAATAATAAAATTAAAAAATGGAAAAAATCATCATCCTTTAAAATTAGGTAATTATTAAATCAAACATAAATTTTTAGTCGGTTAATTAGCAAATATGATATGAGCTCTTAAATAACTAGATTGAGTATTACAACAATAAATTTTAAATGATTTTTTTCTTTAATAATTATGCTTGAATATCTTTCTTTTTAACATTATAAAATTAATTTATCTAATTTGCATGTTATTAGCCTTTTTTTTTTAATTTCACTCTACAATTTTACTTTTCTTTTAAATAAATACACCATGATTCAAAATAATAAAAATAGTTTCAATAATAATAATATTTTAACAATTTTAAAATGTTAAGGTCATTTTATCAAAGAAATGAAAAAACTATGTTAAAATTTTCTTCTTCTTCTTCTTTTTTTTTGGTTCAATTTTTCAAAGAAAACCTTTAGGTCTAATAATTAATGTTTTAATTTTGGATCTTGAGCCACCACATTCTTGACTTGAATTATTCCAAAAAAAAAAAAGAGAGAGAGATTGGATTGCAAAGTTGGCCAATTAATAAATAATAATGTCCATTCACCATTTTGTTCCTTTCTCAATTTTGTCTAACACTTTCCAAATTATCATCAAGCTTGTCAAAATTTTCCAAAATTATGACAAAAAACTATAATTAAATTAATGATGATGACTATTGACAATCTTACTATTCTTTCTAATCAATAATATTAACAAATAAGCAATTAATATAAAATTAAAAAATGATATATATTTACATTAAAAAAACTCTATAATTTACTATATAATAATATATATTTTTTAAAAAAATTATAATAAACTACAAAGTAATCAAATAGACAATCTTCTAGATGCCATTAAAGTATGTTATAGTTGTCTCTTTAACTAATGCACTAATTTCCAACTTTTTATATTAAAATATATATTTTATGAACATATGTAGCTTAATTTTAATTTTTTTATATATTGATTATGAGGACTATTAATTTATTATTATTATTTTTTAAAAAAATATTTTTTGACTAAGCAAAAAGGAAAGAGGCGGTGGGAATTCATGGAAATTACAAGGACACTAAAAGGTCAAAAAACAGTGGGCCCCACAAGCTTATCCTAACTAGTGCAAGTTTATTGGCACACGCCAAGTGCCACGTGGCACATTTGTGGTTGCACATACAAAGCCCCATATTCTTGCGGGTCATGATTTTATTTTATTTTAATAAATAACTATATATATATATAGTTATTTGTATAATAAATAATAATAAATTAATTAATTAATTAATTTGAGGAGTATATTATAGTATTATTTGACATTTAGGATTTTGGATAAAAATTGGAAGAAAATGATTATATTTATTTATTTATTTATTTTGCATGTGTCTTTTGGTTTAAGTTAACATTTTAGTAATTTATTATTGTTTTATTGAGGAGTTAAGAATGACAACAGCAACAACAATTATTGAAGTTCTTCAAAGTCAATGACCTAATCATGGCTACAATAATCTACATGCAATTTGAACTATTAAATTGAATTGTGATTTTATTTTATTTTAACTTTATTTTCATCAAAAAAAAAAGGTCAAAATATAAATAATTTAATGTCGTTTTGCAATAACCCAAAGTGATCTAGTGAGTGACATTCTATGTGCTCAATGAATTGGTCAACAATTGTTTAAATTATGATATAAATATTCAAAGTCTTCAGATTTGAGGGATTGCTGGTGGTGGTGGTGGTGCTGTGCATGTTTTGGCCCTGCAATTTATAATTTTAAGAATTTTTTTCCTTGAATATAATTTAAATAGGATTATAATTTTTTTTTGTGTGAATTTAATTGTTGATCGTGAATTCATGATGAAATTAGATATCAAGTTTACTATATAGCAAAGTTAAAGTTTATAGGAACGAAATGCTAACTTTTCAAGTATTTGGTCAACTTTTTAAAGACTACTCGGTTGACCTTAAGAATGTCCTTATAAGCTCATCGAACTTTATGCAAAGCTACATATGCAAACGATAATGAATTCAATAAGACAATATGATTCACATAGCACTATATATGTATCACACAAACTTTAGCCATTCGATACAATCCAAAGATCAAAATGTCAAAAATCAATGACTAAAGTAGCTGTCACATTGAACACACAAGCAAATATGACAATCATCTAACTTCACTTCACATGAAGAACACACATGCTCTTTTCCTCACAATTTTTTTTTTTCACTCTAAAGGGAAAACAATCATGTGCCATGTAGTCCCCATGAGATCTTAAATTATGGTACCCACAACCTTTTGGCTCTATGATTGGTATTAGGTTTAGTCATGCACTTGGTTGAGTAGTCTCCATAATATCATATCATGTTTCTTGGTTTCTTGATCGTCGTCATCCTACTCCTCCTCCCTTGTTTGTCTCAACTATTTCAGATCAATTAAAAGGTTAGCTTCATGAAGAAATCACAAGGGAATAAGCTCAATCACTAGTTGAGCAAAGTTTGCAAATAATTCATACGCAAGGTGTTATAACCTCATCTAAGACTCAATTATGATAATGTTTCTTTAGTTTTAAATTCAAATTTATGAAGAATATCACATGCGTGTGTATTTGTAGTGCTCATATGTAACAGATTCCAGAGTTTCATGTATGTTATTTTAGAATAGAATATATACTTAATTATTTATTGGATCAATATAATAACAACAACCAATCCTTTATCTCATTAAGTGGAATAGGTTATATGAATCCTCCTGCCTCATTTTGGCTCAATCCCCTACTACATCCTCATATATATTAAAAATTTATTGGATAATGATTAACTTAAATCATAAGAATCATTATTTTGCTAGATAAGATCAGCAAAATTTTTAATTAACAAAGTTGAATAAGCTAAATAAGATGAGCAATCATATTTGAACGACATCAAAACTGCATTAACTGATCGAGTGCAAAAAGGGGAGAAAATGAAAGTAGATAGAGTTGATCAATTAATGGCACCAAAAAGGAAGAACCTTGCCTGATGACAGACTGGTAGTGGATATACTACATTAATTAATGGAGACAGCTGATTGATGACCATCCTAATCTGAAAACTGGCTATGGATGCATCCATGAAGTGGTAGGGTTCATCCAGCCACTGAGGTCCACCACCAGGTTGAATGGAATGCAGATGGGTCCTCTTCCACCATTGGAAACGGCAAAAGTAAGACCAGATATAACACAAGGAAACCGTAAAGCATTTGCTGAAAAGAGTGGTGACGCACGCTGCACAATAAGAAAAGAAGTTCATGTCATTTTAACACTAACAATTGATTTGAATCTTCTTGGTGTTTTTTTTTCCCCACCTTGTCAGTGTGGTTTGTGGACTCTGATGGCACCTTAGGCCAAGCAATGCTTCACTTTGAATTAGTTCTATCAATGTGTTATGGAGTTTCTGTTGGTTTCTAAGGCATTCTACAACTAGACATTTTGACTAATCCAAGGCCCAACTCATTCTTTGTGAATTAGGACCTACCTAGTTCTAAATAGTTCAAATCAAATTCCAAAACCCTACTATTACACATATTCAGAAATTGATGTTTCATATTACAATTCCAAAACCCTACTGTTAAACATCAAATCTGTTAATGATTCTTTCTGCCTACATTACCATTTCCCAATAGAAGTTGGTAAAAGGCCAAGATTTTTCTTGCCTGCTTCACAAAAAAAAAATACAAAAAAAAAGTCAAATTTTAATTCCTTTTTTGTTTTTGTTTTGTTTATCCCAAAAATAGATCAGAAACCTGAGATCCTAACCAAGCCCAAGACATTGGCTCAGCTATTTCTCAAGATTTTCAGTTAGGTTCTCAATTTGCTGGTAACTTCAGTTATTGGAGGCCAAGTGAAGTTTTAACCAAAATCCCATCTGAACTGATCCAAATTTCACCCGTTTCCATTTGATAATTTGTCAGATTTTTAGCTAATTCGATCAAAAATATCTAATCAGTACCAGTATTAGACTTTCAGAAAATGATGACCAAATCAAATCAAATAGCCATAACACTAGTTTGGTGGCCCATGATATCTTCCTGCATCAGGAAGGAAATGCTTTACAAATATCAATATGGTTGGCCCCTGAGCTGTATGCGGTACTCATTCTATAGGACTTCTATATAATTTGACTCCTGGGGACAATTCAATCAAATGCTTCTTCTGTCATACTATTTTTAATCCCTAATTTAAATATAAGTATAATTTATTACCTTGTTTTCAGAAGATTCTCTGCGTGAAACTAATAAGAAAGTCCACACTATTAATTGCTTTATTAGTGATCACCAACATAATTACCTAATTTTCAATATACATAATTACCACACCAACACCATTAATTAAAAACAGACAGAGAAACAGTACTACTGAAGTAGCATTGCTTCCTGTCCACAGAAAAATATAATGAACAAAATTATTCTATGCAACATATACAATTAAGATTTATCTAAGCACAATAAGCATGCAGATGTCTCTATACAAATCCAGAAAGAAGTTTGGGTTTGACATTTTACTTGGAGTAAACCTTCAGCTTCTGTTCTTGCACTTTTCCATGGCTCGTGGTGCTATAATAGGAGAGAAGAAGAACTTCCATAATATATGTTGAGAAGAATTAATAGATATATGCATTGAATTAAGGGCTGATTAATCAAAACAGAGATTTCTAATAAAGATACTCACCAAGTCCAATGGCTTCTGATCCTTTTCATGATCCACAAGCGCTTGCATGAGTTGAGAGACATCCTGCATTGCAATTATTTTGAGATGAAATCAATGATAATGCAAGTTTGTCAAACATTATAATGGATTTATCAAAATGCAATGTGGAAGTTGGTGCACATTCAGAATCATTCAGCAGATTCATCACCTTGCTCTCATGCATGTAGTCCCTCCCTGAAAGCCAGAGACAGTTTCCTGATATGTGGGAGGGAAGGCACATTAACTCTCTGAAATTTGCTTAAATATTAAAAAAATTTGAATGCACCCACATCTTCAGGCCTATATATTCAAGATGGTTAGATGAATAGGAAACAATTTATACTTTTCATGAAAGGTTAATTATTCATATAAACATATGTTGGGCATGAGATTGTTGGTTTGTCTACTTATAGATTAAGCTTTTGAGATTTGGGTGAAGCAACTAAAATCCTAACACAAAAAACAAACTACTTTGTCCATATTAAAATAAATATATTCAACTTAGAGACGATCAATATTCTTTGTTTCACAGTGAAATAACCAGTTATCTAAACCTGCAGCTCTCTGATATAAAAATCTGATCAAAGATCATTTGCTTATGTAACAATTGATACACGATCAAAATGGAAATGCATCTACAATCATAAAATACGAGTCAACTTAAGTTGGAACTGTAAGTCCAATAATGCAAAAAAGGTCTTCCACAGTACCAAACGTTAGTTGGCCTACAAGATACTGCTCTGATATGGCTA
This sequence comes from Alpinia galanga, assembly GCA_037177395.1. Lineage (NCBI taxonomy): Eukaryota > Viridiplantae > Streptophyta > Magnoliopsida > Zingiberales > Zingiberaceae > Alpinia > Alpinia galanga. The sequence goes on from JBAMHZ010002694.1 coordinate 15,973, forward strand.
CACAATTAGCCACCAATTAAACAGATTTTGAACAATCTCATGTGGGATACAGTGTGCATTGTCTCTTGCATGGTATATCTCCCATTATAATTCCCTGATGGTGATTGCCCAAATTAATTAAGATAAGCAAGGTGTATTAAGTTGCGTGCGTGCATACCAGTGTTGGTGAAGGAACCAAACATCTTCTGCAAGGCCATGGAGAGCTCTTGGTAACTCTTGTACATCTTTAGATTGACCTTGTGCAGGTATGGCGCACCGTCGTCCATTCTCACCTTCATGAAGGAGGCCATTGAGTTGCTTCACTTTTCACCATCCTCCTTCATGTCGATGCTCCCCTTGTGGCGGCATCAAGTCGTTCACCACTTTTCACCAGTTTCAGGTCGTTCATGTTCCTACGTTTCGCCAGGCAACCCCAAGCGCAGCTCAGTCGCCTGCAGCGCCAATCCGATCGCCATTCCTCTAGCGATTAAACCACTGCGATCCGCAATTCCTCTTTTCTTCCAGTTAGATTTGCTTCTCTAGCTTAAAATTACTACTCGCAAACGAAGCCACGTATAGAGAAGCAAACCCTAACCACGTTTACATAGGAGGGAAGCTTTCATGCTTTGCTTGAATACAAGGAATTGTGTTCGCACCAATTAATCGAACTAATTGAATTCGAAAGTTCTGTTTGATTTATTTAGAAATTTATTTTTTTTTTATAAAAAAATATTGATTTTTTTCGATTTGATTTTGATTTTGAAATAAAAATAATTGATTAAAGTGATTAAATTGAATCAGTGTTTGTCAGTCGATTGATTTATCATATCAATCGACTGATAAATTCTAATCGACTGAATATTATAAATCAATTGATTAGAATGTCACTTGATTGATTATTTCGAATCGCAATATAAAAATTATGATTTCGCTCTAAATCTTCATCGTCAGTCGACTGGTGATCAAAATTTGATCAATTTGATTTTTAACTTAATTAACTGATTTTTTATTGGTTGGTTTGTATTAGGACCTTCGTGATTACTAGAGGAGGGTGAATAGTGTTTTCCCTAAATCTTCATCATTCGATCATGTCGATTGTGTTCGTCCACAAAACTTGTTAATGCGTAGCAAAATATATATAATAAATACAATAACGAGTACAACATAAGCAATACACAATGATATAACGCGGTTTGGAACTCTAATTTCTATTTCATGGCAATCTATAAGGTGGATCACTCCAAAAAATAAAGTTTTACTACCTTTATCTCATTTTGGATGAAAACCAAAGTGGATCAACCTTCTTATAAACAAATACAAGAACTAATAAAAGCAAGAAACAAATATAACAAGTATTATACAAAGCAAGTCAAGAAAACTTTACAAATGAATGAATCTTTGCTTGAGCGTGCTTATGGTAATTTGGATGACTTTAAAGGTGTGGATTGCAGCAGTTAATCTCCTCCAAGTTCATCAAGAACCAGTATCATCAACTTCCTCTTTTAGCTCCTTAAATAAGTCTCTCTAAGGCTGATTTCCTATCACCAGTCGATTGACCTTATCCACCAGTTGACTGGTGTCATGAACATTCACGTCAGATAAGTAGAACAGTCAACTAATAAACATCATCAGTCGACTGATGCCTTAATCAATCAACTATCAAACCCTATCAATCGACTGCCATAGATGTTATGCTCTGTCCATAATTCACTAGTTAACTAGATATTACACCAGTCGACTAATGCTCACCAGTTGACTACTTGAGCATTACAAGCTCAAGCATCAATAACAGTGTATTCCAACTCAACTGCCCATCACTAGTCGACTGGTCAACCCTACCAATCGACTGGTAAACCTCAAAACTGAGATTTATTCCTCCAAGTGTGATCCCTTCACATTTGTAACTCGTCTTAGCCTAGACCTCAGTCTTCAAGCCACTTCCATTAGCCTCACGCCTCCATGCACTAGCCTTCAAGTGCTTCCATCGACCTAGTCATGCTAAGTGCCAAGAGGCTACACCTCCGTGACTTTATCACCCCTCAGCCTTCTAGCCACTTCCCTCAACTTCACGCCTCAGCGATGCCTCGAGCCCATGCTCGTCATCCTTTGCGTTAGCCTTCAAGTGCTTTATTGGCTTAGTCATGCTATCAAGTGTCTACCACCAAGAACCACTTTCTTTGACTTTCTCTTGTCAAGTCACAATTTGGACTTTCCTTGCCAACCTATGTTGGACTTTTCCTTTACCAAGTTGTAACTTAGACTTTTCCTTTGCCAAGTCACAACTTGGACTTTCCTTTTCCAACACATGTTGAACTTTCCTTGCTAAGAATCCATTCTTGGACTTCTCCAATGTCAAGTCTCACTAATTGAACTTTTCATTGGCAACTCCATATTGGACTTCTCCTTTGTCAAGTTATACTTGGATTTTCTATGTCAAATCTCCATACTTGAACTTCTCCAACAATCTCCTCATGACACATATGGTCAAACTATATTGTCAAACATCAAAACCCAACTCGAGCTCAAATTGAGTATGGTCAATCGTGACCTAGGCTGATTGCACCAATAAACTTATCTCACAAATAGAGAGAAAGGAGAAAAGAACCCAGCGAGAGATGTTAGGAGACAAAAATACTAAGCACACCAAGTATAACTTGAGGACAGGCTACTGGATGATAGACTACCCTAATAAATACACCATAGATTTTGAAAAATTGCGTGGTCCTTTTCATAATCAAGTCATTCTCAACACATCAACAACAGCCTTAACGTTAGTAATATCACATCTCTTCCAGCCTAAAGGTCAAGTTGCAGGATAATGTTCCTCCAGACCACATCCGTTGGAGGGGCCTGGCATCATAGTAAAAGTCATTAGAGCCGCTAATGTGCATAAATCATATACATATTTTCCTAGTTTGCTTTGTATAATTTCACTATAAATTGTATCTTCTAGGCATAAAAACATCATCTTTTGTATACATTTCATATTTTTGTATGGATACTACTATTCTTCAGTGTTTTGCATACGGATAAAAGAAAGGACAAAATCAAGGAAAGACATGCCTTGGTTGTGCCAAATGGCATAGCCATGCCAAAACCATCCCAAAACAGCACAGGCATGCCACAGAGTCAGAATCCAACACAGTCTGACTGTGCCAAATGGCACGGTCATGCCAAATTAAAAAACTAAAAGACAAAGTCAAGCCAGAGATCAACACCGTTTGGTCGTGCCAAATGGCATGGCCATGTCAAATTGAAGCTAGAGACAGCTTCTTCCCCGAGCCTGGCATAGTCTGGCTGTGCTGTCTAGCATGGTCATGCCAATCCAATTCTATTCTGACAAATTAGCAACATGGCCTGGCCGTGCCAAATGGCATGACCGTGTCTCATCTTTGACAATTATAAAGATTTGAATCTGTCAGAATTTAGGGGCTATAAAAAGGGGTCTAGGGCTTCCACCTGAGGCATTTGGAGATAGAGAATCAAGAAGAGATGTGATGGAGCAACCGTGGAGCAAAGTTTACGAGAAGGAATCATTTCGGCATATAAGTTCTTTCTTTCTTTTCCTATCCTTTCATCTTGGTTGTTGTTAATGTATTATGCTTTAAACTTCAATCTATGGAGTAGACTTTGTAATCTTATGACAAGGGATTAACCCTTTAGTTTTTTTAACACTAAACTTTGTTTTCCTGATTCACATTAATGAAAATATTCTAATTTGGTTTTATGAGCTGATTGTTGTTGAGTTTTCATAAATTCTAGAGATTTTGGGGAAGCACCAAGAGGAGAACCCTAATCTTAGAACAATAGAATCAAACCTAAGGATTTGTCTATGAGTACCAAGGCTTAGACAAGGTGAGGCT
>JBAMHZ010002793.1:0-19809 GCA_037177395.1 Alpinia galanga
TAAGATCTTCAACCTACCTTTTCAAGTTAGAGTTATCTTCCTCAAGTTTTTCAACTTGAGTTGAGTTTCCATCTTGAATTTGGTAAGTTGAAGACTTAGAGTTGAGTGACTCTTTAAGTACTTGACTTTCTTTTTTAAGCAACTCAACCTGATATTGACTCTTGCTGAGCAATTCGTGTGCGATGTACAGTAACAAGAATGCACAGTAACTTCTCGCTGTGCAACTGTCATCTGGTCGAACTTCGATTCTGATCGAACTACGATCAGATTCCGACTGATTGCCGCTTGAATGACTATGGTCCTGTCAAAGGGATGCCAATGACGATTTTGACAGATTGAAAGACTGAATTATAGTGTTTATCGCTCCAACAACACATTAATACTCTGACGACATGCGTAGATAAAGCACTATGTATTTTTTATTACCGTGTAATCTTATTTGATAAGATGGTAGATAACATATTTTTATTTAAAAATGTTACTTTTATTTTATGATCAATTTTGTTGGTCTTTTTTAATCCCCAATTTTAGACCGGTTCAATTTAGATGAAAAGACAGAATCGTTCAATTTAGATGAAAAGACAGAATCGCTTTGGTCCACTCCGCCCTCTTAATTGACGAAAGCGGATTATTAAACAGTGCGGCGGTGACGCTGACCTGCGTCGTGTCTCCCGGGCCGAGCTTAGTCTTAGGCCAGTTTGAACCGGTCAGCCTTGGCGTTTTTCACGTGGACGATAACTACGCCGAAGATTGAGCATCGGTCTTCTTCTTCGAAAGTCTTTGACTCCGGGGCTCCTCCATCTCGTTCCCCGGACCCTAAACAGTATGCTTCATGAACCGCACGCCACGTCGGACACTCTGTTCCACGTGCCAACTCTTGTTCAAATACAATCCGTTTAAGTCAACCGGTCAAACCATGTGACACAACTCGTTCAAAGTGATTATTAATAATTTTAAATATCTATTTAAAATTATCAATAAAAATCTTGGTTCAAAATTTAAAGTATTATAGAGTCATCGTGACGCACCGCGACACATCAATAAAAAAAAACTATAAAATCCAGAATTAAAAAAATTTAATTTTTCTTGATTCGGATATATTTTTTTAAATTATCTTTGGATTTTTATTTGCTAAGATAAAAATATTTATATTAATTTATCAAATATCAATTCGATCGTATATAAATTATTAATATAATTAAAATCATAATTGATCGGTAGTGCAGTTGCGCCCGCTGATGGATTGCTTGCCATTGACCACCGGTCGGGCGGCCACCCGTCACATGTCGGTCGTTGATTGTCGGTCGGTCGCTATCGTTATCGTCGATCGCCGTTGATTAGTGCCAGTTAGTCACTACCACCGAACATCACAATCAATCATCGGTCACCAGCTAATTACCGCTAAAAATCACTAGTCAACTATCATCGATCGTCGACTAATCATTGTCCGACCACAGTCGATCGTCGATCATCATTAGTTATTTGTCGTTGCTGATAGTCGTCCTTAATTGAAGTAAAAGTAATATAGTAAAATATTAAATTATATTATATTTTAAAACTTTTAAATAAATAAATTTTTATTATATTATTTAGAATTAAACTAAATAAAATTTATTTTTTATAACTTTAATTACTTATGATAACTTGAATCCCGTTCATCGACCGCTCTTAGAACTACCCCGGCATGGCAATGGCAAGCGAAGGTCCCCCACCTCCTCCTCCGCCATCTCCGCCGCCCGTCTCCTCTCTCCCCGTCCTCCGTGACCCCCATAAATTCCAGAACGCGTCCTCTGCTTCCTCATCTCGTCGAGTCCATCGCCTCTTGCATCGTCGAATATTACCAGTGGCGTGGCTTTCGGCGACGGCGACTTTCAACAACCCGAAACTCCTTCTCGGGCGCGTCCGATCCCCTCGTCCACCCTCGATCCGTCACATTCTGGTTATAAATCGACTCCTGAATTGTTAATCGCGTGAATCCTTTGTCAAACTTTGACTATTTACTGATAAAGCCATCTCCTTTGTGTTGTTGTTTGTGGTTCTTGTGGTTACGCTCTGAACCTTGCTCCATCGACCGGAAAATGCCCAATTCGTATGCAGAATACAGGAAATCCATCGACAAGGGGATCGTCTATCTCGGATTGGTAAACGAAAGCCGGCTTTCTCAGGTGGAGGAGCTCTTCTGCTGGCCGTAAATAGATTACTTCCTGATGTGCCGCTCCATGTGCAATGCTTGAAGGGCCTTCAGGAATACTGCTTACCTTTCTTTGAGTTGCCAGGTGCTGGTAAAAATTATCCTATACGGAGGAGTAGCACATCATCACTGTCGACAATGTGGTATTGTCGATTCGTGTTGTTATGTTTCTTGGTTACCTGCCATTGCTAACATCACCTGTGTTCTTACAGGGTTTCTAATATTTTGGAATGATCTGGAGCTGGATTGCCGGTTGAACTAGAGTTTCAGTGTTCAGTTTGGCAGTGAGATAAAGAATTTTTTTTTAATCTAATCTACTTGTTCATTGTTTGGTCGTCCTGCACTCAAATCAGTGGTTCTTTCTTAAGATATGTTCATACAATGATAATGTCATGAAGCTTTGTATATGGAAGAATCAAGTTTTGTCACTAGTGTTTTTTTTTTTTTTGACAAATTATGAAGTTTTGACATCGAGAAATTGAGATGTTAACTGCAACTAATAAACAAGAGAGTTGTCAGAAGATGCCTGAATTCATGTTTCAGCAAAGGGACAGGTTCTGAATTCTGATGTTACTCTTCACTTTTATTGGGACTGAACATATATACCTTTCATATTGTACAGTTTCTTTGTGCTGAACTTATCCTCATGAACAAACTGGGCAATTAATAGCTAAAGTTGGCAGTGCATCTTATACTATTTGTGCTCGAGAAACTAAGCATATATCGGCTTAAATCTTTTGTTTCCAGATTCTGGAGCAAAATCCAAACAAAGCCACGAAGGTCACAGGGCAGTGTATGCAAGAGACATGGAGAAAAAGGTACAGAAAACTGAAACTGACTTGATTTTATAAGCTTGTCCAAGGCTATATCTGCTCACTGTTTATGGTCCCTGATACTGGGACAAAATTTTTGATGATAAATGTCTTCGTCACACGGCACTCTTTTCAAACTAATTCATATTCACTACGCTACACTTGTTTCACACAAAGGTATGAATAATACATCAGACTGTAGATGAATTAATTTTGTACTCTGAGGTGCATCAGTTTAGCAAAAAGTAAGTGCATACATTTTGTAGATATAAATACTTTAGTTTTATAGAATTGTATGTAATCTACAAGCACGATAAAATATGACTTTTATCAGCTTGTAGGGGCACTGGTTTGATAGATTGATATGGCATGTGCATCATGTGTTTGAAGTATCTTCCCTTGATTAAGCACATGATACAACTTTCTTCTCCTTCACCTATCAATGTACCTGTTTACTCAATTCTTCCTTTTTCCCTTATCGGGTTCACTCTATGTTTGCCCACCCCGATCCAACTCTTGTGAAACGACTTGCTATTGCCCCTCACATCGCCATACTTTTGAAAAGCAGGGATCCTTGCTTGTGGTTCTCGGTTTGTTGTTCGACCGTGATCTACATGTTACTCATGTCATAGTAACAAGTTGAACACTTATTAACAACTCATGGGTTGGAGTTCCTCGGTGGCAAAGATATTGGATAAGAAGAAGATTGAAAGCTTTTGAAAATATTTAATTTTCATTATTCTCTATTTTAGATTTGCTCAACTAAATAATTTTAATGGAGCATACCTTTCCTTTCTAGCTACTTTTCAGCATATATCTTTTCAATTTTCTATCCTCTACAGTAACCGATCCTTAAAGAACAAGTTTTTGCCTTGATGATGATGGTGCACATCTTGTATGAATTTGAACTCATAGTTTGTTAATTGTTATGAATAACAAGGTGGCTTAGATGGACGGAAAGGCAAGAAGGGAGAGAGAGAGAGTCTTGTCATATACATTTTGTATCATTTTTTACTCCTCCATATTTCTTTCCAAGTAAACACAATCTAAGAGGAGTTTGAATTAAAAAAAAAAAAAGAAGTAATTCTTTTGTCACATTACCAAAAGTGCTCAAGTAATCGTGTTTTTTTTTTCCTGAAGCTTTTTTTCCATTTTGTATAATAGTTAGGGAGGAACTCATTTAGATTGAATGTAAAATATAAATTATTTTTAATGTTATTAATCCCAAATAGTTAAAAGAAATAAACTTGACAACAATAATAATAAAATCACAACGCACATGAAATTAGTTAATTTGTCCAACAGAAATTCATGATAAAGTTAACTAGCAAAACACAAAGATTATAATATTCTTAATGTTAAATAAACTTAGTCAATAATCTATTTAGATTATCAACTTCCTCCTCTACTTGCTACAATGAAGGTTTTACCTTTAAAGTTTTAGGAAAACATCACCTTTGCCCCTGGAGTTTAAAAAAAAATCATTTCAGCTTCACTTCCCTCCTAAGGATGATTTTAGACGAACAAAGAGGAGGAGTGAAATGAAATGATCTGAAAATGCAAGGGAGAAAATGATGTTTTCTAAATTTGAGAAATGAAATAAAATGTTGTATAAAAGTTTAAGGGTGCAAAGTTAAATTTCTCTTCATTTTGTGTGTTACTTACCAGAAGCTTCGGTAGCCCTCCATCCCGCCGAAGAAGATCTCCATCTGGTCCTCGCCGTCGCCGTTGCTCTCCGCAAGCATCGGATTCGCCTCCTCCTGGCGGATTTGGCCGCCCTCTTCTCCTTTGATACATACCCCTAGCAGATCCATGGTAACCCCATCGCCTATCGCTTCCTCCCTGCTCGGCCTCACCATCGCCGGCGGCGCCATGTCCGGATGCATAGACATCGATTCAGTTCGGTTCAACATCTGCCATCCATTCCCTACAACCATCCCTCCATTGCTTGTCCCGATATGGTTTGACATGACGTACGGATATCTGAGCGGTTGACTCTGATTGCCCAGAGGAGGAATTTCCTGTGCCATCGCCGAACTGGAGAAGTAATCCACGAGACCGGCGGGCGCCTTCCCCTTCCGCATGGAGTAGTTCTCCTGATTGTTTACGAAGAAGGAAGGCGCCGATGAGTTGTTTGAGGAAATATTGCCGCTTTCCTGGTGGTAGATCGAGAAGGCGCTTCTTCTCGGGTAGCCCAATTGTTGCTGTTGCAGCGGATAGCCGAGAGGATTTGGCTTTAAAGGCTCTGGTGTTTTATTCTTCATTAAAGTGAGGAAGCTCGGCGCGGTGGCTGGTGGCAAACTGTACTCCTGCTGCGGAACCTGGAAGAAATTTACTGGCGTCTTCATCACCGGGCCAGAGAAATATGCGGACGAAGGAGAGCTAAGTGTCGCGCCTATAAACGCTTCCTTCGGCGAAAGTGCTATAGTCGTTGAGGATTCTGGGATCGCTGGAGCTTTGTATGGCTCTGTGTAGTAGCTCCCCTTCCCTGCCTCCAGTAAGGATGCTGAGAGTGAAAGATTTTGGCCGGACATCGCCGATGGGATTCCCAAGAAGTTATTACAGAGTGTGGAATTTGCCTGCAGAGAGGTCTCATCCCCTGTTTCATTGACACACATATTTAGAGTTTTCATCTCAAATCCTGGCGATTCCTCTATTGGAGCCATGAAGGAAGATGATGACCCATCAAAGAAATCAACAGCGGAAGACTTTCCATTCAAGATTCTCTCTCCCGTCAATCCGTCGAGCGACGAAGCCGGCATCGGTAGCTCTGAGTGACTGATCCCAGACGGCGGCGACATCACCGAACCACTAACCACACGGCTGCCACAGAACTCGTCCAATATTTCATACCGAGACGTCAGCAGATCAGTTAGGCACATAGGAATTTTCGTTACGAAGTTAGGGTCATCGGGCAGTGATGCCGTGATGCGGTTCATGCGTTCGCGGGTTGCCAGATCGTTCCGGTTGTAATTGGTCATGACCGGGAGACATTCACCTGGTTGCTGCTCCACCATATTTGTCTCACTCTGTGGAACTTCTGCGTAAGTCGCTGCGTGCTCGTTCATGTCAGGCAGCATAAACCTGTTGTCAAAGGCAACCCCTTTGGCGGCGGAGGAGCTCGACTCTCCGACAGTGGCTGAAGCCGGTAGCTTCATACCCTCCTTTGAGAGTCTGCCACAGAATGCCCGGTGAACCTGGTAGCTGTTCTTGGCAACAAATGCCCGGCCACAGACGCACTGGTGGCGGGGAAGGGAGTGGGTCTTGATGTGGGCCTTGAGATCGGCCTCGACGGCGTAGTGCTTGGTGCAGTGGGGGCAATTCAGGTTCTTGGGACCGTGCTTGCGGTTGAAGTGTTTCTTGATGCCAGTGATGTCGCTGAGAGCGCGGGAGCGTTCGTGGTAGACACAGGTGGGGATTGGGCAGACGTAGGCCTTGCGGCGTGCTGGCATGCCGCTGGACTTCCTGAGTTCCCAGTTCACGTTGTGGGTTCGCATGTGGAGCAGCAGATTCTGATCACGCTGGAAGCCCTTGCCACACACGTAGCAGACAAACTGGCCGATGGCCAGTAGATCATCAGGCTGCAGGGCCACCACCTCTGCAAGAGGATCTGGTAATGCAATCTAATTTTTAGTTTTGTTGTTGATTTTAACTGTGTGCAGTGTTTTAATCACATAAGCACTGAATAAGAACATATGCAACGGAGCATACCTTTTCTAAGTTTTACTTACATAACACAATTTATGTTCATATGTACTTTGTGCTTTTTAATGCATCTAGTTTGAACTTAGGAAAGAAAAACCATTATTCAGGAGCAATTAGGTGAGGCTTCAATAGTTATAAAATGATAAACAAATTCAGATAATTGAAACTCATAATTTGTTTTTGTATAGATCAACATGGACTGTTGTTAGAGTGATTAATTGGCATTAAGGTATATGTAAAACTCTTGTACCCAGTTATATGCTAAAAAGATGTTGATTTAAGGCTCGATGAGCTAAATTTATTCTTTTTGCATGAATAATTTCATAAATCTTTTAAATATTTGTTTTAACTTGGACAAATCAGAATTTTACATTGTATTCTCCTTATGTCTAAGCTAATTATAAGTTAGTGAGTCAACATCTTATATATGAGTTAGCATAGACATATATGTCAATGACAGTGGCAACAAATATTTGTCAATGCTGAGTTAGCATAGGTTTTTTTTTCTCAAAGAAAAAAAAGTGTTCATGCCTACAAATAAGATTAACAGAGGTTCTAAAAGCGAAGAGTCCATAGAGTTCTTTTTGGAGTAGATAGATCTCATTGAAGTAGCGTAAATGAGATTTGATCAAGATCCCTTCCAACATCACTTAAGTCCTTATCAAGTGAACTAATTGAATATACTTGAGACTTCATAGATTTTTTTAATTGTTATAAACATGAACAGCACATGCATAGAGTTATGATTTTTGAAGTTATAATTCTTCAGAAGTTCCAATATAAGCTAAATTCAGCAACCATACCTAGAAAACATGACTTATTTCATTGTATAATTTGATTTCCACCCCCAACATTTGACCAATATATGGCATTTTGACCAATTGATAATGGCCCAAAAAGATGACCCAATTGGACAAGAAAATATGAAGCATTAGTGCACCTACCTGGATGTCCTGCTGGTCTGGTCTTTCTTTTCTTCTTTTCAGAAGGGTTAAGGCTTGGTTGTTGGCTGCCTTCAGTTGAGCTGCCTGCAGTGGAAACCTTTCTTGACATCCTCCTTGAATGTAGCTAAGTCTACAATCTAAATGATCCAATGTTCTTATGTGAACTGATGTGTGAAACATTAGAATTAAAAGTAAAGAAACAAGAAATGTGGAGCTTAAAAAAGTTAAAAGTCGAAAAATGGAATAGAACAATCCAATCCAAAATTTTCTTCTCCAAAGAAATGAAGAGTATAGTTATTTTTGGATCCAAGATTGAGGTATATAATTCAGTACGTCTTTGTTCCAAAGATGGCTTTTTGTCATTATATGCAGAACATAAAAACTGGTGCATCAAATTAAGTACAAAGAGTGATTTCTTTGTCGACTTTTGGACCATTTATGTAATATTTATATATATTAAACGCATGTACCTCATATTAATTGTTTGTAGATATCATATCAGGCTGCTTCTTTGATTCATGCAGTACAGTTATGCGCAGTGATATGGAATTGACTAAGTTTAAGATGGATAACTTTGGCATATTTTGGTTCCATTGAAAGGCACTTCAATTTTAAAAACAAAGTTAATTATGAATGCTACATAATTGCTCCAAGAAAACTGAGCTATAGTAAGACAAACAAGATATTACTGTTAAATATATTTATTTCAAATGCTAATTATGACTTGTCATTAAAACATAGAACTAAAGAAAATAAACAAATATTATGTCTTAAGAAAAGTAACATATGTGCTGGATAAATTATCATTTTTCTGATTGCTCATGCTTGATGTTCTCTATGATACTATAAGTGCTATCTAGCATATCAAATGTACATTTTTGACATAGAAATCCAGTCTAGGAAAGTGGGTTAAAAATGCTTGTAATTTTAGTAGGGATGCATGGCTTGGTTAAATCATCTTCCAGTTTTAGATAGCATACACTTACTAACTTTGGACATGTATATTTTTCTCATGCAATGCTTATTTCATCTTATTCATTTAGTTTATATATTTACTTTTATGTTCTAAATTGTGTTGGAAGAATTTTGTTTTCATAATGGCAAAGAGATTTGAATATTGCTAGTGACACAGATCTGAATATTAGTAGTGACACAGTCTTGAGTCTTGTCAATGGAATTTAATATGACAATGACATAAGTCTTCAATTCTTTAGTAGGATCTTGGGTAAGAGAATTTTGTTCTCACACTAGTGAAGAATGTGGAGACTAAAAAAGATCTTTTATCTTTGAAGGAGAGCTTTGGTGCAACGGTAAAGTTCCTGCTTTGTGACCCAAAGGTCACAGATTCAAATCCTGAAAACAACCTCTTATAAATAAAAAAAGGGTAAGGTTGCATACAATGGATCCTTCCTCAGGACCCCGCATGGCTGGAGCTTCGTGTACCGGGCTGCCCCTTTTTTTTTTATTTTTGAGCTGTGGAGTCTCATTTTAAAGCGAACAGTTGTACATGGATGATATTTAGGTAGATGTTTATTTTCATACAAAATGAACAAGGATTAGATTTGATGGTCACCATTTATATTTGTTTCCTAATCAAAATTGTCCTTGGTATATCTGATGTATCCATGCTAAAACATAAACATGGCTAAAAATAAGCTTCAAATACTTAAATTAATAATGCATACAAGGAATCAAAAGAGAGTTGCAAATCCACCAATGAAGAAATTCTGCATATCTTGTAGACAGATTTTTTCCCTAATAAACACTGTTAAACTTCATGATGTCTTGTAAATCTAGTTCGATGAGTAGAGTGTTTAATCATAGACATGCATATGCAGTAAAGGGGAAAAGAAGTATAATGATCCCAATTAACTTCCTTTCTCATAGTTATAAGAAAGAAGGAATAAAATACTATGTGGCAAAGTAATTTCTTCTTTGAAAAAACAGCCAACTCATCTCGATCCGATCTGGATATAATTTTGTAAATGCATTCAACTAAAATAATGAAAGGTAAATGTAAGTTTGAATTTATGGCATTTAGAACACAATTTTCATAGATCGATCAAATGATAACAAGTTTTTTATAAAAAGTAAAAAACCCTAATTTCTTTTGAATGTGGTTGTCTTGGAACGAAAAAGCTCTAAAAACCATATGCATAGTTAGAAATGAACTTGAAACGAATGAAGATGACTATGATGTATACTTTCTTGATCTACAAACTTACTTGGTGAACTTGAGGGGGCGATCAAATGGATTTGTTGAGGATGAGTAAGAAAGATGACTCTATTGATTCAAGAGAGACCAAGAGAATTGTACCCTCACTCAAGCTTGACAAACACCCTTTATCTATGGTAACAGGAAAAGGATTTCTTGAGCTTTTAAAACGTTTTTTAGAGAGAGGTCAAAAAAAGACAAAATGAGAACTGACTTTTTTAAACGTGGCTATTCGATACAGTCACGCGGAACGCGAGCATGAACCAAAAAATTGGGTTTATCACATAAGGTAAGTCATTAAATGTAATTTAAAAAGGGGAAGGCCTCAATGATATTCATATATAATCTTTGAAGTTACAATATACCATTTATGATATATGATATTATTATTATTTCTTTTTGTAATACCCAAATCTAACCCTTGCTAAAGAAGAATTTCGTGTATGAGCCTTTTATTCAAAATGTCCAATCTCAACCCCTTGCATGCATTGTACCAAAATATTTATTTTTTGGTCAAAGTTGTTTCACCAAGCAAGGGTTTTGTATCAAGATTATGCCAAAATTCATCCATTCATTTTGATATCATCTAGGTTGATTTTGGCATAATTTTGATACAAAATGTTGTAAAATTTGCCAATATCATATTTTGGCATTTTATCATTGTGTTTGAGTATTAGGTAAGCTCAAGCAAAATTTTGATACAAAAATGTTGGTTATCAATGTGTTTGGTGAAATACATTGATGGCTAAAAAGTGTATTTTGGTAAAATGGATGAGAGGGGCTTGGATTGGATATTCATTATTAGGGGGCCCAAATTGGGTTTTTTTCATTATTTTTAAATAAAATATTGTGTTTTATTGAAGTAACAACAATTTAGGTTGAGCTTGGTTTCCTCTTCTTCAATTTCATGAAACTTTTCTTTTAGTTATCATCTTTTTCTTTTTGTGTAGTTTTTCCACAAAAAAAAAGGGAAATAAGGATGAATAGGGGAAGAAGTGTGTACCTTGTATCGATTAAATGTTTCCACAAGTGACATAGCATTTCATCATCATCAAGCCTTGGTGGTCCCACCTATTTTATTTTAGGTTGTCTACATGTATTTTATCCTTTCATTAAATTATATAAAGTTTGCCATTTGTAGTTTATTTAGATATCTTAAATCATTTTTAATTATGTTGCATGGAATTTTCTTTGGTCTCTTCCTCTATCCCTTGAATCTTTAACCCTTATAAATTCAACTTTGTAAGTTCAAAATCTACCTATTGTTTTGAAACATGTGAATATCTTCTTTATCTATTTTATATTATTTATTGTTAGTTTTACATAATTGTTGTACATGAACAATACTTTTTTTCAATTTATCTTGTATAGCAAGATCAATTAATTTTTCACCTGAGTTATTTCTAACTGCAAAACACTATAATCACTAAGTATGACAAATGATTAACACATCTCATAAAATTTATCTTTTAGTCTAAGGAACATAATAATCACATAAAACTCTAGAAGTTTCTCTCTTTTTTTTGAATCATTCATTTTTTTTATTCTATTAATGATAATGATGATTTCATATAAATCAAACAAATTTCATATTCCATAATTGATCAAGATATTTGAACCATTGTTTCAAGTGTCGATCGACATTGGCGATCATAGTAAAATATATCATTTTGATCGGTGTCCAAAATCATTACTTTTTGTATAGGTAAATGTCACTATGGCAAGGTCAAAGATGAATATGATTAGTTATACTATTAGATTTTTTTGGACCTAATAAACTATGAATAACAACAAGAACAACAACCAAACTTTATCACACTAGGTGGAGTCGGCTATATGAATCCTTTTACACTATTGAGCTCTATTCCTTGCTATATCATCGTCTAAATTTAAATTTTTTTTTCTTATTTTATCATTGCTAACCAAGTCTTCTTTGGTCTTTCTCTTCCTCATCTGATATGCATATTTGTCATAATTTTACATTGCCTAAGTGGAACATTTCTTAGTCGTCCAAGTACATGTCCGTACCAATTTAAACACATCTTGTAAAGTTTTCTCTTAATAGGTGTAGCCCCAACTTTATCTTCAACATTCCCATTTCTTATATTGTCTATCTTCATATGTTCACACATACACTTTAACATTCTCCTCTTTGTGACTCTCATCTTCTGCTTATATGCTTGAGTCATAGCTCAATATTTAGCTCCATTTAATAGCCGTTTTATAAAATTTTCCTATAAGTTTTAAAAGTACTTTACTATATAAAAAAAAACATACAATCCTGTTTGTATCCTAATAAACTATGGAAAGATAGATAAATAAAATTATTATAATCTATTACTATTAAAAATTTATATAAAAAAAGTTCTCCATAATGCCGCCAACACGAAAGAGATTAAATAGTGATGTTTTTAAATACCATTTTCAAGAAAACACTCTTGTTAAGTTTTTAAGATCTACTGAGTCTCTAGATATGCCCTTACCATTCTACATATTTGCAAACATGCCACCACTAATAAGCTCACGTGTGGCATGAGGTTAGACCGTGATTTCACATAAGGATTGGTGCTTATTTGTAAGTATGGTAGCCTAGCAAGGTGATGGTGGGGATAAAACAATTGAAGGGGTTCCTTAACATTGGTGTGGATATTATTATCATTATGTTAGTAGGCTTCCAATGGTGTTTAGTCAAACCCCTCAAGCTCTTTCTATCTACTAATTTATAGAAGGGCATGGTTATATATGGTTCATAGGCTGGGCATAAAGATTGAGGTTCTTATCAATAATGTTCGTTCACACAAGTTTTGAGTTTGCACATGGAAGCATCACAGTAGAAAAAATTAAGATGATGATAAAATCTGGTGCGGTTTAAACTGTATTATAGTTCAAATGGTGCAGTATATATAGATGATCTTTTTGTACTTATTTGATAAATGTGAAAGATTAAGGATCAGAGATTATGATCTTATTGAGTATGCAAATGCTATTGCAAAATTTTGCATCATTCTGTTTCAGAAACTTTGCACATAAAATTGCAAAATATACTTCCAGTGTTAGAATTCTTGGGCAAAATTTTTGACATGTTTCTTTGTATAACCTTTCGGCAACTTCCAGATGCATGTGGATGCAAAATGCTTGGATCATCTATACTTTAATTATTGTGATAGTCTTTTAAAGCATTGCCTTCCCATTTTTATTCTTAACAGTCATGTTTGGTTACACTCCATACATGGATGCTTATTAAGCATGATTAAATTTCTATTTATTCATTCAATTACAACGTTCCTTTTTGCAAGGCATTAATGATTTTCATGCTATGCAGTATTATTGCAGCTTTTGCATGTGAGTCTGTGACTTTACCAGACAAGTTTTATTTTGCTAGTCCAAATTGCTTCTATCTTTAACTGGTTTGATGCAATTGAGTTGATGGTTTTAGAATGTAAGACAATGCATATCAGGAATCATTTAGGCCGTATGTCTTATATACCTGGAAGTATATGTTTGGCATTATATAGGTGAGATATATTTCCTTTTCTTGTTGATAGTTGGAGTGTAGGATTGTTCACTGGTTCATAGTGAGGGTTAACCTCTTGAATGTTTCTGAAAGAAATTTAATACTTGGATTCCTGGTTCTAGTCACATATCTGACAGAAACATTAAAATATGATCAGCATTAGACTTAATTTTTAAACTTGTTTGTTGTCAAAGCTATATTAGTTTCTATTGCTAGCTTGATGAATCTTAATAAAATTGAGATGGCCAATAATTGTCTAATCTTATCTCTGTAGCTGGCCTTGCCTTCTGCAGTGATTAACGGATGAATATATGCAAAATAGCACTGTTTATTTTTGGTTGGATTGAACTTCTGGTAAATCTTTATAACTTTGTGATAAAACTATCAATGCGATGATAAAATATTTAAAAGCAAATATTTCCTTCCCAACTTGGTATGATAATCAAGTTCTAGCCCTAGTCTGTCATAGTACTTTTACGGTAGCAATCAAACCAACAGAGCTCACATTGCCTGTAAAATCTCTTTCTCATCCTTCATTCCTCAGCTCCAGGGGTGCCATTGTTTGGTTCAAACTCAAAAGCTGAACTGAACAAAGTTGTATTATTTATTCTTCTTCACCTCAACCCCTTGTTGCTGCAGTCAAGCATCCCCATCTTATGCAATAATTGTTACCAACCTTTTGTGTTCATTGCATTCGTTTATCACATCAGTCTGTTCAGACTGCTTCATTTTACTTTATCTCTCTTATCTTTCAAGCTCAAGTGCCATTACATATTCCATTGTTGCCTTTTTTTCATTGCATGATTAAATAGGAGATTTGCCACTCCGTCTCTTTTAATAAATGCTTTCTCTTCTTGTATGTCTTGAACTAAATGTGAGAATTTCAGAATCTTAAAGACAAATTCTTGTTATTTTTATCAAGTGTTTTAATGGGGTTAATATTTTTATTTTTGTGTCCTCTGTAAACAGGGATGGTAAATTCAATGATAACCTAAATTGGATATTTCTTCAACTGTTGCAACATAGCATGCATGGCTGATTATATACCCCTCAGTGCATGTTAAAATTAAAATAGATTCAACAGCCATAACCAGAATCAGAAGTCACAATTTGGCCTGAAATAGATTCCACAGTGCAATTTTCTGTTGCGGCATTCCTTTTTTTGTATTCTGTCAATTAGTAAACAAACTTTTCGTTTTTAGAGCAGATGAAACTGCCTTTTGTGTTTATTTGCTTTGGAGATGACATAAACTGTGTTCACGACTCTAGTATCAATTAAATTTTAGAATGTTTATCTCTTATCAATTAAATCAAGATTCTTGTGTCCTTGTTCTTCTAGCGTTAAAATAAAATTTGTGCTTTCAAGAACTCTGCGTACTGGTTTATCCATTTTTTGGATTTTATATCATCTCCATCAAATCAAGGTTCTTGAGTCCTTGTTCTTTTGACAATTTAAAACTAATTTTGTGCTTTCAAGTACTCTGCCTGCTAGTTATCCACTTTCTGATTTTTTTTCTTCATCTAACATTTCCTGGAAGTACATCGTTTTTTCTTTTCTTTGGTTTACTTCCTCCAACTACAATTTTAGTTCCCAATATATTCCTCACGCTTCGTTTTGCTGATTGTTTTACAGCACATGGAATTATTCCGTTTTCCATTTTACCTAGTTCACTCATTCCACAATAATCTTTGTTACCAATATCTTTCTTGCCAACATTTCATTGGGGATGGTTTTAGTCTGAGAGTTTTTCTACTCACTGCAGGTGATATAGCACTGGTTCTACAACAGAGATAGTGAAGCTCATAAGTAAATTGATGTTTGATTCACAGATGAAGCTTTGCTGAAACAATTTGAAGAAACCAGCAATGCTTGTAAATGACAAAAACCTGCACTAAGTTTATTGCCCAAGATGGATGAAGAGAACACCCTCGCAGCTTCGAAAACAAAAGGGCAATGAATCCATGGTTAGAGGATGGAAAAGGAAGCTTTTATGAAGATGCTTGTCATATGGGGTAAAGTGTAAAAAGCTTTTACTATGATTTCCGTTCTAGGCGGTAATCTACAGCAGACTGCATTGAATTTTATTACAAAAGCCAGAAGTCTGATAACTTCAAAGAAGTGGAGAAATAGTTGAATCTCAGAAAGCAGCAGCAGTGCTCACATGCAAATTCCTACCTTGTTGCATCAGAACAGAATTGGAATCACTAAAGCGTTGCATTCAAGAAAGAGACCAATTTATATTTTACATTTATAAAGACAAGACCTTCTTCAGTGATTTCCTGTTGCATGATGGCAATCTGTAGTGATATCACCAGGATTTCATCCGGCACTTATCTGACACAAAGCAGATGGAGAGCATTCCTTGCTGCAAAAGAAGCCTGGAACTGAAATGATCCCAAGGTTTGGGCAGCAAAGGAGTTTCAACACCTGAACACAAATGTTACGGATAGAAGAATCTTGGTTGGTCATAGAAAGCTGTTGGATTTCGTCACAGCCATTAGATGCATTATGCTCCAAGCCTAATATGCTTCAGTAACACAGAGTTGTGGAGGGAAGACACGGGAGGCAAGAAGTAGGGAACATGAATCCCGCGGAGCTCTTCAGCCATCTGATCTTGGATTTGATCCCCACCTTTCATGGTTAATTAACAGAGTTATGAATGGTCGGATGGATCTCAATCCGTCAATGGATCGCACATTTGTATATGATTTGAAAAAATGAAAACAAATCAATGATCCGAACATAGAATATTATGCTCTAATTTACAACAATATACAAATATTACAATGGAAAAAAATAAAAGCAGTAAATCTACATCTGAATTCGGAGATATCATCGTCGGAAGAAGCTAAAGATTCAAAGCTGAAATAGTAACAAAGGTGAGATTTTTTGCAGGTAGGAGGGAGGCCGCTCCAAAAGTTTAATCCAATGGGAAAAGCAAGGCAGTCGTTCGATCATCTCTTTTGTGGAAATTACACCCTATATATATAGTAAATTCAAAACTGTTAACAATCAATCAATGTTAATAGTAATAGATTAAAAAGTTTTACACATATGGATCCACATCCAATAACATAAACCTGTGATCAAAATTATAATTAGATTACTTAATTGAATTCAAACTAATAAAATACAGTCAGATGTATTATGATAATAACATATAAGTATACTATTAATAATCTTCCACTTTATGTAATTATATATGTAACACATGATCGAAATTCTTTAGTTGAGCTCATCATATCATATTAAACTAAAATAAATTGGTTTATAAACTTCATTGGTGTATGACTAAAGTGATCATAGCTATTTTGTATATGATTAGTAGCAAGATCTATCAGTAATCATAATACTAATTTCATCAATGACATAAATCTGATATGGATGTGTAGCATGAGAAATGTATAAAATGTGATTTGCACATGCTTATTCTTAGTTGATCTTCCTTATGATTCAAATTCAGATTTTGATCATGTTTGTAAGCATTATATACTAAATTGTATTAGTAAATCATGATCACCTTATGACTCAATGTTGAGTTTTACATTATATTTATAATCATTATATGCAAATCGCATTAGTAAATTGTGATGTCTTTATTCAGTATAAAAAAATACACATGTAAAAGAAAATTTTATTTCGTATAATAATAAAAAGTTTTACACGTGTCTAATATATATATAGAGCATCCAAAATGATAAATAAATACAAATTCTCACTAAATGAGTACTTCATCTATATGAAGGACCTTCATATATAACACATGCTGATAGAACACCTTAGACAACTTTGTCTCTGTGAATGAATCCATTAGCATTGAGTCTGTTTGAATATGCTCTATCATTATTTGACTGCTTTGAACTCTTTTTTTAACCTCTAGGTAATTGATGTTGATGTGATTTGACTTCAATGAATTATGATTGTTCTTTAAATAGAGTTTTGTAGTTTTATTATCATAGAAAATTTTTAATGGTCTGACAACATCATCGATGATATGTAATGCTTTGATAAAATTCCATAGTCATATCTTATGATTTGATGCTTCGTAGCAGACTATTAATTTTGTCTATATCGTGGAAGTCACTATAAGTGTCTATTTAACGCTTTTTGTATGATATAGCTCTCCCACCAAGCATGAATACAAAATATGAGGTGGACCTCTTGCTATCCAAGCATTCAACAAAGTTAGAATTTGAATATCCAATTAGCTCTAGCTGACTGGATCTCCGATATGTAAGCATGAGTTCTTTGGTTCTTTAAAGACATTGCATAACCCTCTTTATGATTTTTCAATGCACTAGTCTAGGGTTACTTAGATACCTGTCTAATATTTTAATTATGTACGCTATATCCGGATGCATACACACTTGAGCATACATGAGATTCTATATTGTTGATGTATAAGGGAGTTTCTCTATCTCCTTAATTTCAAATTTATGTTGTGGACATTGCAAGTTACATTTATTATCTTTAGACATAGATGTGTCTCTAGGTGTACAATTCTGTATGTTATACCGTATGAGCACCTTCTCAATATAGATCTTTTATGATAATTCAAGTATATCCTTGGATCTATCCTAACATATTTGTATGTCTATTATGAAAAATATTTCACCAAGATTTTTCATTTAAAATTTACCTGATAAAAATGACTTGATCTCATGTTGTAATTGTTTACAATTGTTTGCTAATAAGATGTCATCCAGATATAAGAAAAGTATTATAAACTTGCTCCCACCGAACTTGATATATATACATTAATCAATTGAATTCTCTTTAAAACCAAATGAAGTGACCATTTGATCAAATTTCTTATACCACTTGACGGGATGTCTGTTTTAAGCCATAAATAGACTTCTTTAACTTGCATACTAGGTGTTTTGAATTATCAAAATCAAAATTCTCTAGTTGCACCATATATATAGTTTACTCAATGTTTTCATTAAGGAAAAGCAATTTTAACATCCATTTTATGTAGCTCTAAATCAAATGTGCTACAAATGCTATAATTATCCTTAAGAGAATTTTTTGTAGATATGAGTGAGAAAGTATCCTTGTAATCAATATCCTCCTTCTGAGTGAATCCCTTAGTTACAAGGTGTACTTTATACTTTTTGACATTGTCCAATGAATTTTGTTTGCTTTTAAATATTCATTTACAACCAATAGATTTTACTCCTTCAGGCAATTCAACTAGCTCTTATATGTCATTATTTGTCATGGACTTCATTTCATCTTTTATTGCTTCAATTCACTTTTCAGGGTTAGAATACTGTTTGACTTTTTGAAAAAATAAAGGATCATCTTTCAATCTAATATTAAATTTATATTTTTGGAGATAAACATAATTACTTGAACTTGTGGATCTCCTTTCTCTGGTGGATCACTTTAGAGACACTTGTACTTGAGGTTTTTGAGGAACTTGTTCAATCATAGAAGGGTATGTCTCAATCTGAGCAGATGATTTTTTTACTTGCATAAGGGAGGACACAAGAGAACATCTAGAGGTACTACTTTCACTGAATGTGTAACACCAATAACATAAGGTATGAATATCATATCACTACTAGTTACATTTGTAGTAACTAAGGTATAATGGTCAGTGTTATTCTCTTCAAAAGGTATGTTCTTGAGTTTAGTTCTCCCACTGTCTTCAATGAATTTGACATTTTTTGTTCCGAAAAAGGGCCTATTTGAGATGTCATAAAATTTAAAGCTCCTTGACCTTTTAGAATACCTTATAAAATGGTGGTTAACCATTCTTGATTTTAGTTTCTTTTCATTAGACCTATATGACCTAGTCTCAGTTGGACAATCTCAAACGTGTAAATATCTAATACTAAGCTTCTTATCCGTCCATAACTCATATGAAATTTTACTCACAGTCTTAATGTGTACTCTATTGAATAAGTAAATTATAATTTTGAGTGATTTACTCCCTAAGAACTCTGGTAGAGAAATAAAAAATATCATACTTCTCACAATATCCTTTAGAGTTCGATTCTTTCACTCATCTATACCATTCTGATGAGGAATATAAGACATGGTGTATTGAGTAGTTACAATTTCACACTCAGAAAGGTAATTTGCAAAAGATCCTAGACGTTGTTCACCAGATCCATTATAATGATCGTAATATTCACCTCTACGGTTAGATCTGACAGTTTTGATCTTTGTGCTTAGTTGATTTTTAACTTCGACTTTAAAGATCTTGAACATACCCAAGAATTCTGACATCTCATATAAAAAATACAAGTAAATATATTGGGAGTAGTCATCAACAAAATTGATAAAATATATTTATTCATTCCAAGATGCCTTAGGATATATATATATATAGGAATGATCTCCTACACAACTCTTATGTGAGCACCCATGAGCACCTCCATCATCCATCATCCGATCGGGTGAGAACTATAGCCCAATC
>JBAMHZ010002900.1:0-19805 GCA_037177395.1 Alpinia galanga
TTAATTATCATATTCAAGTGATAAATAATAAATTTTTACTTCTTAATCATTACTCATTAGGGACAATGGACAAACATAGCTACACTACACAAACGGATAAACTTAAAGCCACAACTCACAAGGAGTGATCTTAGTGAAGTACTGAAGTCAAGGACTCAACTCTTAAAATATAAGGAGTGAAGATATTCATTTTGATATGTTGTATAACTTGAGTTGAATGTAAAAAATGTTAAAACTATTAATTTGAATGTTTTAATGATATGTTTTATATATTACGATGTGTTGACATTTATTAAGAAGTTGTCTTGTAGTCTTATAGATGTAGTCTTGTTGACACGTTTAATATATTAATTTGAATAGTTGTGTTACTTGTGTAATCTTGATTCTTGAATGCTTTAATTTTTAATGGTGAAATTTAAGAATGAAAAATTAATTCTAGGAAGATATTTTAAATTTTTTTTGTATAAAATTTAACAAACTATGCAAATTTAATAAATTTATAAATCAAAAGAAATAGTCAACTAATCAAACAATATAATAAGTATATAATATATGTTCATTGAACGTATGAAATGACGTTAAATTAGGATCAATAGCTGAATTCCAGGTAAATCAGTCGACTGATTATCGTAAATTTTACAAAAAAATATAGTAAATAGTCGATTGAATAAGATATCTAGTTGACTATGAAATATTTTGTGATTTGCTACAGTAACTTTAATCGATTGATATTAAAAATTAATCGACTAAATTTACCATAATAAATCACAGAATGTTTCATAGTCAACTGGTAAATAATAAGAGTCGAGTCGCATAGTTGACTATGAAATATTCTATGACATACTATAGTAAATTCAGTTGACTGGATTATACTATCAATCGATTGGTATTCCTTTTTATTAAAATCTAGCGTTGTAATGTAAACTTAGTCAACTGAAATTGAAAAATCAATTTTTTACCGAATTAACTGATTTATTATTGGTTTGATCGATTCGATTTTATTGAAAATTTTGATCGGTTTGGTTAATTAAAAAAATTTAATTTATTCAATTTTAATTTAATCAGTTCCGTCGATTCGATTATTAACTAATTACACAGACTATGGAGCTAGGTGAATCAATTCTAAAATTAATAGGATCCCACAGATAAATCGGTGCTAGTAAATAAATAAAAAAATCGTCTCTGTCTATCGGATTCGGATTGCATTCTCAGGCGGATCCGATGTGATGCGATATCAGCCTGCCTTGTTAAAGGTCACGACTTAAGAAGCGAAATTCAACCCTATCCAAATCCAGACAAGAAGACGCGGAATTTAATAAAGAGAGAAAAGAGAGGTCGGAAAATGTGGCTTCTCTTTCGTCCCACTTTGAGCTTCCGATTGCTCTCTTTCATTCGCCATGGTCGAATCCTCCTTCCATCTCCTCGCCTTCCTCCTCGTCCTCTCCCCCGCCTTCTGCCTCGCACACCTCCGATCCACCGCCCAGCTCCTCTGTCCTCGGTCGGACCTCGCCTTCCTCGGTCACCTTGAATCTCAATGTCTTCCTTCGATCGACCTGTCTCCACCTGTGGAGGTACGCTGTCGCATGCTGGATACTTCCTTATACTATCCGTTTGGATATTGTTGTCCAAAGGTGGGCGTTTTCTGGTGGGAAGCTGGTGATCAGATTAATTAGGGTTTGATTTTTGTTGGAGTGTTAGGTCTCCAGAAGAGTCCCTTATGGTCATTTACTGGATTTCTTAAAATATATTTATTTTTGGTTAGCTGTTTCGGTGTTGTAGTGAAATAATTAAGGCTTATTGTTTTGATTTTGACTGAAGAGAGACATGCTTTTCATTGTTATGTCTTGGTTTTCTATATATGTCTGATTATTTCAGTTACATAGTGATGATTAATTGTACGAAGTGCAAACTTTGATGCTTTTAATTTATTTGAGACAGTAGCGCCAATGATTACTGTATGAAAAACTGCTATTAAATTAAGTCCTACCTCTGAAAGCAGAAAACTGAAG
Source organism: Alpinia galanga (assembly GCA_037177395.1). Lineage (NCBI taxonomy): Eukaryota > Viridiplantae > Streptophyta > Magnoliopsida > Zingiberales > Zingiberaceae > Alpinia > Alpinia galanga. The sequence continues at coordinate 2,010 of JBAMHZ010002900.1, forward strand.
AATGATAACCATGTGTTTCATTAGATACGAAGTGGGTTACTGCCTGTTGTATTTGTTTAGCAGATTTTTTTTGTTTCTTTTTTTTTTTTTAATTTAATCTTATGCTTTGATGGGATGCTAACTTTAGTAGCTTTCTCTTAAGTTTGAAGTATGGTAGGCTCACTTTAAAGGGACTTGGTACCTATCTGTTGATTGATCTCTGATTTTCCTTGTGGCGTGCTTCATATTTCCACTCTAAGATAAATCATTTGCATGGCCTTGTGATAAAATCAATGACACCTTTTGTGGACTATTTGACTTTGTGTGGCCATTCACTTTGAACTTTAGCTACTACCTAGATTAAAGTGTGCTATGAAGGGAAAAAGTTTGCATCCATCTTCAGACAAGAGACAACAGGAAACTAATTAAACATATCTCCTGTCTATGCTGGTTTCTTTGTGGATTAACAGGATAACATTAATTATATATAATTTTCTTGTTATTATGGACAAAAGGCCGATTATGTCACCTGAAAGGAAAACTAGGGTATTAGTGGACAAAATGAACATGTCACTAATTTAATGGCAATGTGTCATGTGGATACCTTTTAGATTAAAGGCAAAAGTATATTTGTTATCTAATAGAGTATGCAATATCATTTGGGTTGAGATGATATAGGAATTTTGAGGTAGATGGTAGATCAGAAAATTAAAGGCTAGATGAGGGAAACTTTTTTAGGTGATACAAAGCATATTAATGTAGATATTTAAAATATAATTGTTGATTTTTTTTTGTTTGTTTGAAAAGAATGAGATCCCTTGAGCACCAAAAATATAGTTGTCAATATTTGTGATTTTGCCTCAAAACTGCTGAATGGCAGAAAATAATATGTATGGGCTGAATCTATGGAATCCTTAGAAATCATAATCACCATTAATTTGCAAAGGAAAATTACAAATGCAGATCGTAGTGACAAATGAAATAACAACTATTTGAAGTTAATAGAAATCGGAAGGAAATGACTATATATAATTAATAAGAAAATAAAAGGAAAATATCTTCACACCAGTAACTCAGAACAAGCTTCTCCATGTAAGCAAGGGTAACTGGATAGTTGTGAGAATGAGGGAGTCGGAAAGAGTCACTGAGTTGTTGGCCAGTATGATTAAGTGTTTGTGTTTGCAATTTGCAACACCCTGCTTTCTTTCAACTTGACCATGCTGTAAGAACATTGTTTGATATTTACGCTTTTCCTTGGCTTCTTTGTCTTTGGATTGATTGTGAACTAGGACTGCTGATCTGTTTAATCATTTTTTGAAGGTGAGTGGAGAGATACTAGAGAAAGAACTTGGTCCCGGCAAGAAAAGTGCATATTTTTCTGTTCTCTTCTATGCATCATGGTGTCCATTTTCACACAGCCGTCGACCTACTTTTGATGCTCTTAGCTCAATGTTTCCACAAATAAAACACTTCTTAGTTGAAGAATCGTCAGTCATGCCCAGGTATGCTGCAGCAATTCTACTGGTTGTTTTGCTTCAATCTTCATCAAGTTGCCTACATATTTTTTATGGAACTTACCATTTCATGTGTTTGTTTGTTTGTTTGTTTTTTGTTGCTACCCAGTGTCTTCTCAAGATATGGTATTCACAGTTTTCCAGCTTTAATGTTGATAAATGGGACAACAAGGCTTCGGTATCAAGGGTCAAATGATCTAACTTCACTAGTCTATTTCTACAAGAGAACTACAGGTACATTAGCTTAAGTTAGGAGAAGTCAATCCTCACAATAACGTCTTCAACTTAATTTTTTGGTGTAGGCCTAAGCATGGCCTCTTGCTAACGTAGTATGACTTACCTTGACTATATAAAAGCTCAAATGCCGTGATTTCAACTTTATATACTGAAGCTTCCTTATTCTGCCTTTGCATTTTCTTCGCCTCATTTAATTTTAATTTCCAAGTGTAAGCTATTTTTAGCATCTTAAACGTGTAATAAATACATCCTTGCCTATTTTTATACAGGTTTGGATCCAGTCATGCATCCTGACATAGATCTGGCTGGTTCAGGAAGGATTAGGACCCAAGCACTCCAAGTTGAATCTGCAAGGGAGTTGATAACTAGGGAACCTTACTTGGCATTCAGTGTTCTTTTCATCTTTCTGAGAATGAGCATATGTTTCATCTCTGCGTTATACACCCGTGTGAAAGCCTTTTGTGTCTCACACGCCTGGCATCTGAACTGGAGGTTTCTTTGTGAGTCAAGCCATTTGTTGGAGCAGGTGCTGCATTTGGTTGATGTCAAAAGGTTATGGAGCAGTATTAGAGTTTGCAATCGGACTAGAAACCTCCGAAAGGGAGCGAATAATGCACGGGTCTGGGCTTCTTCACTCGCTTCTGTCTCTCTTGGTGAGTCATCTACTTCAAAACTAACCCTTGCTGACCCACAATAATCTCTTTTGATTTATGGTAATGTTGCCCATACTTTTATAGAGCTATGATAGATAGGGATGTGGGATCATATGAGAAGCAAAATCCCATGTAAATTTTTGGATATGCTATATCATATGTATGACGTATCCTTTTTGCTTGTACCTTTTTTTGTGATCTGAAAATTTGTTGATGATAAGAGTGTATTGTTTATGGTTTTTGGTAAATTTTTGCAGTCATACACCAGAAGTTAAGGTATTGGATCTTTTGAACTCGAACAATTGATTACTCTTATATGGCACTTCGAGAATTATTGTGTTAAAATTTGTTTTTCGTCTGACATAATATGTTTTGAGCTATCAAATTGATTTCAATATTGAAAAAAAAATGAAATGCCTTGTTACCCACAATTGATTGGTAAGTTAAGGAAAGACAACGTGTCAAGAATAATATGGTTAATTAGTAATGATGCAAGAAAAGCTAACATTAATCTGAAACACTCCTTTTAGCATTGCATTACCAGACTTGGAGGAACTTTTAAGCTTCATTCCAATAGACGAACAATAGCAGCAACTCAAGCATATAAATACTAAAGCACACTTAAGCCAGGTCACAACTTAGTCAGCAATAAGATACAGGCTGTGTTACATCCTAATCATAAAACCTATTGATCGATGGTCCAAAAAAAAAAAAAAAACATTTCCACTTTCTTCATCTCAATCAATCGCCTTTTGGTGACAACCAAAAGAGAGGAAAGAGTGGTCACTCCTCACTCTTATTCTTTTTCTTCACCACGCATGGCATCTACAACATGTGCAGGAATCAGAATCATGAATGCAAGCGATTATTGATGACAAATCAAAACAACTGATCAGACTGACCTAGGATAAGTTAAAGGAAGAGGATTATTGATGTTGAATTATACAGAGCATGAGGAATTTTTCAAGTTGAAGAACTTCTATGAACAATTGGAGTTTCTGCCAGGACCTCCATAGTAGAAGTAATCACCCCAGTGACCACCATTACCGGTCTGCACATCGTAGCAGCTAGGTTGCTCGGTGAAGGTGGCAATATCAGTTGGATTTCTCAAGGTGTTGGATCCATCAACTATTTGGATGTTCCTAAAGTAGCTGGATTTGCGAAAGCCTTCTCCAGGGAAGTGGCCACTGCCCATGGAAGTGGTAGTGTGGGCACCGCCTGGTTCAGAGTTCAAAACTTCTCCTCCCCACTCGATCATGGAGGCGCCCTCTGCTAGGTAGGAGAAGAGGAAGGAAGGCCAGTAACCTAGCACATGGCCATTCCCAAATTGCATCCACCAATGACCTTCTGTTGGATCCTGTTCCAGCAATCAAAACATCTCAAACTAGACTATTAGAACAATGCTTAGCCAATGAGCTTCACATCGGCTCGAGCATTTCGTTGGTTTATAACTCATACTAGTTAAGAGCTTGAATCTACTTCAACCCTACTTAACTTTGTTTCTACTGTATAAGCTCAAGTGTAAATATAAGTGGTTAGCTAATTGAAATTCTATCACACACATTACTCAAGAACAAAATTGTTGACTGGAGAAACTTTTTGTATTTTGAAGGAAAATAAAGGAGTGCAAATTTTCTATAAAAATGGCATGAGGTTTACATTTTTACCTTCCAAACAAGTATACTGATATCATACTGGGAGCTTTCGTATCTCGAAATAGGGTAGATAGTTGCACCCATTGCAATCTCACTGTTGGTTTGAATGAATCCAGAACATAGCAAATTGTAGCAACCTGTTGCTTGATAAGAGTCACTCTGCAAGTTTGAACTACAAATGTCAGAAGATCTGGGTCATCTGATACAGAAACAAAATCAGAAGATGCTTGTCCAATTTGCATGCATAGGATGAACTTTAAAGGTTGGCGGCAACATACAGTCCAGTAAGTGAAGAGTCTTGTGTTATCGTCGCCATAAAGATCAGGGCTCACCTGATCAATTGTCCACGCAAACAGAAAAATTAATGCCTGAAGACAAATTGTTCGATCAAATTACAGCAGAATTAAGGAAGAATACCTGCCAACCAGCTTCAATGCTGTTGAGGTCTTTCCCAAATGAGCCCCCCAGGATCCAAATCTGAGACAGGCTGAACTCGTTGCCCTGCGCAATCCTTGGCTCCCACACATTAATGGTGGCCTTCGTTCCATAATAAGTATCCCCCTCCACATAAGCAATTGCATGCTAACAAGAAGACTCCTCAAACACATAGCAGATCAGAGAAACAGCCAAAATTTTCTATTTTTTTTTGCATTTTTAGTTGGTTTTACTTTTACCTGGTGGCCATTCTCGTTGAGGAGGTCAGATTCAGCAGAGAGTGGATTAGGGGTACTCCTGTGGTGTTTCCTGCCATAATTCTCCACGGAACTGGCTCTCAGCAGATCATCCTTCTTTTTTCTTCTGATGGGGATGGTATTCTGAGGGCACCTGCCATTTTTGTGCCAGAGTTGGGATTGGAATGGCAATTTCTTCTTCGAAGCAACTTTGCTCTCATAAAAAAGACGGCCTTCTGGGTGAAATGTTGGCCTCATCTGTTCAGATTCTCAGAGTTTCAGTGGAATGGAGAATGGATTTGGGCGGAGGAGGAGAAATCACTAAACCTGGACGGTGTGGTTCTTGAGCGAGGGGTGATCAAAGGCTGGTTGTTTCGAGATGTGCACACAGTCTATGATGTCTCCATCCGGGCTCTGCAGACACAGGAACGAGTTCTCGAAAATTAGGGTTATGATTCTTGGATACTCAAATGGCCGAAATTTGGGCAGCAGCAGGAGAAAATGCAGATGAAATCATCGGAAATAGAGCAAAATTGAGTCAAGATAATCTTGAAAAAGGTCGAAAAGAGGAATCATGGAAGGAAGTTCGAGATTGAAACGCACCAAAATCTAATCATTAGTATCCTGTTAAAAAAGGAGTGACCTTGATGCTCTTGACGGCCTGCTTGTTGAGCTTCTTGAGATGCCGCTCCACCTCCGCCCTCCGCGTCGTCACCGCCGCCACCGCTTCCGTGCATGATAAGGACACCATCGCCACCGCCAGCAACCACGCCGCCCGGCGAATCGCGCTAATGTGAGCCGACATTCCTCCTTTTCCGTCTCCACCCCTGCTCTCGCTTCTCTCCTTTTTCCCCCTCACGCTCTATAATTCTCCAAATTCCACCCACCCTCCGTTCTTTAGCGCTAACGGGGGCCGCCAACACACTTCATTCACCGTCGTTTATGCCATGGCTATCTGGAATACAAAAGCAAATTCTTCTCTCCGATTAATTATCTCTCGCGCAGTGGTAGTGGTAGTGTGCGGGAGATAGTGGATAAGAAACGAATGTCTTACTTTACAACTCCCTCTTTGTCGCCTTCTTCTTCTGCTACTGTCTCTATTCTCCTGCTTGCGTTGTTATCGTCTCCAGTTCTAGCACGCAGAATTTAACTCCTTTTACCGCCGCGTCCGGGGAACGAGCACTCACTCCGTGGGTGGAGGTGGACCGAAGTGGACGGCGGAACGCTCGTGCCTCGTGCCGTGCGACGGCGATGGCAGTTGGGAGCACGAATTTTAAGGCGGCCTGTGAGTGAGGAAACGATCGTGCGATAAAGAAACGTCCTGCAGATCGAGATGGAGATGTGCAGGCGCACGCACGTCAGCTTCTGCATGTTGCTGGAAACTGACACGCGCATGAACAGTGATGTCAAATTTTGTTTTTATTTTTATTTGAACGCTTTTCTTTTTTTATTATTTTAAAAAAAAATCCCAAAAATATCACAATTAAAAAAAGGAATGTGCACCCTCCGCTCTCTCTCTCTCTCTCTCTCTCTCTCTCTCTCTCTCTTTCTGATGATTGCAAAAAAACATACAATTGAAAAGGGTCTCCTTTCATGACTTAAATTATTAATCCTTTCACAGAAGAATCCGTCACTCCATGCAAAATTATGAGCATTTTTCCTTGAGGGGAAAAAAAAGTTAATTGACGGCTATGTTCTACCAATAAAAGCCAGCTCAATGAACTATAATTTAAAGAAAAGTGATGAGCTCATAACATTCAATTAAAGATGATTCTCAATGAATATATATAAGAAAATGGGACTTCCTTAAGACAACTCACCAACAAGAGCTGCTCAATTTATTAGGCAAGACTAATGGTTGGTCTACCTTCTCTTCTCTGTTATTTACTCCAATTTAAGTTGCCGTTTATCTTTCACATCATCATCATCATCACTAATGACAAAGCTCTTGTCACTCCATCTCTTTCAACCTGGAGCCTGTTTCATATCAATTTTCATTAATTCAGCATAAATTTGCTTACTATCTTCTTTGTTAACATCTTGTCCTTGAAATAAGAGCATTTTTAGGGGATCCCAGGACTGGAGAATGAGAGCTCCACGACGTGGATTATGTAGACCACTGATGAGATGATACTTAGCAAAGAGGTAATATAATGCTGATTCAAGCTGATGACTTTGGAGCCTGACTCAAAACAGTCCATAGATTATTGGGCATATGACAAGCCGATATAGTTACGTTAGTCTCTCTCGATCACTGTACAATAAGGCAGACGAATTGCTGAAAAGTTTGGTACAAATAATGGGAGAATCAATGTGCAGTTTGCAGATGTTAAACATCCACAGCAGCATCAACAGGGAGACTTTCCACAGCATAAAAGTCCTCTGCAGTGAATATATGTTCAGGGTTGCCTGACTGATCTTTCCTCGCAATTTTGATCTCTTTGAGGGATGTGGAATGAGTTTTTCTTCTCTAAATCAAAAGATTTTAGCACTTTCTTTCGTCTGAAACCTGTTAGATCCACTTAATTACTGATGGATGCCTCTCCTTGTGGCTCCATCAGGTAATTTTTCATGTAATTATCATAACAAAGGTCATCTTCGCTAAATAATTATCATAACAAAGCTCAAAAGGGATTCTTATACCGGGGTTATGGTGCGGCAGTAAGAGGTGTTCAGTTCGACTTTCAGAAATCTACGGTTCAATTTTCAGCCATGATTATTTGTATAACTTTTTTTCAAATTACAATAAATTATGAATGTTGCAGCTGTTGAGACTGTCTATGTGAGCATTTTCTATTGTATCTTGATAGTTAATGGAGATTTATTAGGGTTTTTATGATTCTAAAAGATCTGTGAGACAGAACTGACCATCTCTGTGATTAATTAAACCAAAAGTTTGGATAGATAATATTAATTTTAGTAAAATAAAAAGTGATATCCTTGAATATATGCACAGAGTAGTGTGAGGTACACACAAGTGACCATTTCCAAGGCACACATCCTAATGTTTATATGGAAAGAATTAACGAAAATTTTAAAAATTTTCTTTTCGTTATTTATTCGTGAAAAGTAATGAAGACAGATTAGCATTACTCTATTATTTGACATTCTGATATTCCACATAATAGAAAATGATTATAGCCGGGTATTTGCCTTCATTTCCAGCAAAACTGAAAGCTTTTATTCCTTGATTACCCTCTTTAAAAACTTCACAAAATTGAAAGCCTTGTTTCTCCACTATAATCACACAAACAAATTCCAATGAACTAATTGAGATTATTAGTAACGCTCTTGTACAAATGGATCTACACATCAATTTACAGAGGCAACCAGTAGACAAGCAGCAATAAAGGCGATGGTGTTCTTTCTTCAACAAGCAGCTGGTCGTCTTTCTTCACTCATTTTCAGCAATGAAGTTTGGAAGCTCACCCTGGCAGAGGTACTCATCGCACTGGGAAGCAGATTCCCAGCCCCTGCGGAGTCTGATAATATCTTCGGTGAATGTTGAACCTGATGCACCTATGAATACAGATGACATGGAACAAATTGTCTTGTCCAGCATGGCCTCAACCTGCAGAAACAGCTCATAATAAATCCCATGAAATGGGCAAAAGAAAGGTGTCTTCAACTTCCACTCCAGGTTTCATGTTTGAAAAATTCCGAGAAATAATTTTAACCTGACTATCTCCCCCAAGTCGATTTTGGTATAACAGAGCATCCCATTTTTCAGCACTGTTATGACTTGGCCTCTTGAAGAGTGGAATTTGCTTGTCACCTAATACAACCAAGGACTGGAGATAATTTGTTTCGCGTTCAGTTGCATCTGTAGATAGATAAATAACAGGAGCATTGGTTTTCTCAGCAACGCGCAGTATGCACTCTGCTGCTTGAGGAATGGGGAAAAAACAACTTTCATTCTTCGCATTGCTGCAGAGAGATGTCAACAGATTACAATGTCTTCTCTTCAGTTAACAATAATCATAAAAAATAATAAAAAAGAAAATGAAAAAAAAATTAAAAAAAAAATTGTGATCAGTGTTCTGACTAGGTTTGCATGGCATACACCACAAAATTTTCAGTTTCACAGAAGTGAGAAGGAAGAAATTTGTACAACTAGAAAAGTACTTGAATTGATCAATGGACGAGCATGCTTTGATTTTTTTTTAAAAAAGGAATTTATGAGATGATAAGACAAATGATGACCCAAACGATCTAAATCAACAAGCATGACCCTCACAATATAACTGCTTAGGGCTCAAACATAGTCCAATACATATTTCAATTATTAAAGATTTATCTGATTGTTACATCAATGGATAACTAAAATGCTGTCAAAATATAGATAAACATTATGTACAACTTAAGTCTTGCTTGAGAAATAAGGTTACATCAGTTTGATCTGTTTAATTTTTCCTTAGTCCGGTTTATTGTACCTAACTAGCCGAAGTTCTAATCCAGTTACAAGTCGTCTGATCCTTTGGCTAGACAGATGCTACTATTAGTGGAGAAAAAAATGTATAAGTTGTGACTGTGCATCTGTAGCCTAGATAGCTCAGAAATAAGAGATCAACAAATAAATTAATCACATTCATATCTAAGTCAAGCAAAATTAGTTGCTAGTGATTCATCGTGGTAAGGAAGCACTGATGGATAACATACTCATTTAGTATCACATCGCTAAGAGAGGAGATGAAGCATTGCTAGAAGGGATTAAGGAGCTCCAGCATTCAATTAGTAAGTCATTTTGGGTTGGTTAATCGGTGAAATTAGCAAGGAAATGAGCAATTGTTAGCGTTGGAGGGATCCAACAGGGTCAAATCAAGAATTGTCTCCAAAGCTATTTGCAACTTCCCAAGAATTATTTATCCTCTAGGACCATCATTGAAGTTAGCCAACCAATTATCCAAAATTTGCAAATCGTGCAATTTTGAGATCCTATCTCCACTATGGGATTGTAGGTATAACATTTCTACAATGCTGGAAAGTAGTTGTCTTCTTAAAGTTCATAATCAAAATGCTATATGATCATCTCTCACTAAACAAGCAGTCTACAGCATGAAAAAGAGCAGTAAAATGGAAGAAAAATAAATCACTAAATGGAAGAGACACTTGTATCATAACAATCAAGAGAGATAAGTGTAAAAGGCTCCTATTTATATCAAATGCTAACATAATAATCCATATTGAACTAATATTTTCAAACACTCATACAACTATAACGTCTAACATTTACTATCACATGGAGGATAGATATTGATCAATGTCAGGCTTGTTTGAGAAATTCAGACAAAAATATTAATCCATGTGAGACCAAAACTATGTATGTATTCATACCATATATAACTATTCACCCTAACAATGAAAAAGAATAACCATAAGCATTGAGAATAGGTTGGTCGGTTAATATACATTGCTATCAACCATCTTAATGACTACAAATTACCAACTGCCCTTAGGTATCATATCAACTACTAGTAAAACAACTCTACCACATAGGCAAGAGCAATATCATAACACATATTCAAGAGTAGTAAGTAAATTATAATTCATATGAGACGAAATGATAGCATATAAACATTCAGTTAAAGACAGCAGAAATAGAATAGTGATAATCTACCAAAATTTCAAGAATCCATGTCGCCGAAAGTGGAGGGCGATGAAATTGCTCCCTAAGAAAGTCTGCACAAACCGCTGTGCTGTGAGATAAATGAGCCGACTTGGTTGAATCACAGTCTTGCATTTGTGTGAAAGTGGTCCACCTGGCTGCATCACCCATTCTTCCTCCACATCAGCATAGAACATATCTCCAATGGCAATCACCTCATCATTTGATGAGAATTTGGGAATTATGTCACCAACAACCCTCTTTTTCTGTGTCTTCAACTTGGCATCCTCAGGCCAAGCAGCCTCAGTTTTAGCAAGAGAAAGCCCCATGTTCCTCAACCTTTTAGTATGCTCGTCGTTCAGAAAGCAAGGTGGTGAAGCAATATAGCAGATAAACCTATCTATCTTCATCTTATTCTTCTTCATTTCAGTAAACTCGTCGAATGAGATCACAACCTTCCTTCCCAAGCACTCATTAATGTGGTTGATATCCAAGACGCGGTCATACTGGTAATCGACCTTCGCGCTCGGAAGCACCAGCACTCGGTCGAGAAGCGCTGCAAAGAACATGTGCTTCTCCAAGCAGATCAAGTGGTTGGACATCTGGCCCGACAAACAGATAGCGAACAAAAACCTGTCTTTCTTCGGTTTCCACTCTATCGTTCTTTTATTCGTAGGTTTATCCACCTTCCTGCACAGACCGACGCCAGGACCAGCCAAGCCCAAGCCCACATTCTCATCGGAGGCCTCGGCCAAGAGGTTTCCAAACCGGTGAGAAGAGAGAAGAGCGCTCTGGATCTCCTTGTTCAGCTTGATCTGTTGGATGAGGGCAGATCTGACCTCATCGAGAGTGGGAGAGGAAATTGGAGCCTTCGGTTGATCTTCGTTAACGGTGGATGTGAAATTGGGCGCCGATGTTGAATTCCGATGCAAAAAAGGAGGCGGAGAAGGAGAGGCACCAGCAGAGAGTGTGAGGTTCCAAAGCCTAAAGAACTCAGTTTGCTGGTTCTTAAGGAGGTAGAGGGCGCGGAGCTCGGCCTCCCGCATGAGATCTCCGCCAAACGAGGAGGAGGAGGAGGAGGAGGCGACCGGTACGAAAGAGACGCCTTGGAAGAGACGACCAAGGCCAAGGGAGAAGAAAAGGAGAACGAGGATGAGGGAGAGGGAGAAGGCGAGGAGGTAAGGCTTGCTGGACCACAACCGGAGGCCGACGCGGGGAGGTTCGGCGGGGGAGATCTCGAAATTGGATGAGGGGGAAGAGCGGCGGAGAGGGAAGGGCTTGGGGTCATTCTGAGGTACGAAATTCCGACGTTCCTCCTCGTCCTCGTCGGAGGAGTGGGACGGGGATGAGGAGATGTCGGGCGATTCCACCCTCGCCATAGGAGTGCCGCCGAGGAAAAAGAGAAGGGAATGCGATACCGGATCAAATGAAGAGGACGAGGAGAGCGGCGTTGAAGATGAAGAAGGCGAGGGAAAGCGATGCCGGAAAACGGTGGTGTAATTTATGTAAATAAATGACTAAAATTTCGAAATTATAAAAATACCCCTGACCTTTTCAACTAGAATCTCAGCAGCAATGCTTTTAACTTTGGTTTTATTTGTATTTCTGAGATTTGTCTGAGCAGTAGGTTGCTCCTTTCCTAAGTCATAACTCTCGTCTTTAAGAACCCTATTCAATTCTCCATTAATAAACTCTCACACCGTTTGCTAGTCCAATCCCTTCGCTGCTCAATGGCTCCAACTCCACTGCTGCTGCTCCTCCTCCTCCTCTGTCTCACTCTCGTCTCCGCCGCCCTTCACCCGCTCGATCCCCTCACCCCCGCTGAAATCACCTCCGCCATCAACCTCATCCGCGCTTCGCCCCTCAACTCCTCCGCTCCCCTCGCCTTCCACTACGTCGGCCTCGATGAGCCCTCCAAGTCAGCCGTCCTCGCGTGGCCCCGCTCCGCCTCGCCGCGTCGCGCCTTCGTAATTGCCCGCGCCGGCCGCGCCACCCATGAGCTCCGCATCGACCTCGCCAACGGCGGCGGTCGCATCCTCTCCGACAAAGTCCGCCACCGCGGCAGCTTCCCCACCTTCACTGCCGACGAGCAGGATGCGGCTTCCTCCCTGCCATTCCAGTACCCGCCTTTCGCCGAGTCTGTGGCAAGGCGGGGGATTCCTCTGTCCGATGTTCTCTGCACGACCTTCTCGGCGGGGTGGTTCGGCCGCGAGGAGAAGTGGTTGGGGCGGAGGGTGATCGTGGTCCAGTGCTTCGTGGCAGCGGGGACGGCGAACTTCTACGCGCGACCGGTGGAGGGGGTGACGGCGGTGGTTGACCTGGACGCGATGGAGATCGTGGAGTACGAGGATAGGGTCGACCCGCCGGTGCCGAAGGCGGAGGGGACCGATTACCGGTCGGCGGCACAGAGACCGCCGTTCGGGCCGGAGACAAAACCGGTCACGGTGGTGCAGCCGGAGGGAAGGGGATTCGAAGTCGACGGCCACGTGATAAGGTTATCGATTCGTCCATTGATTTCTAATTGCATAGTTAGAATTCAAAAACTTTCACTTCGCCGCATAATTACTGTCTTTTCAGAAAATCTTATAAAGTTGCATGTGATTTACAAATTAAAACTATCCTTAAAACGGAGAAAAAGGAAGAATGGTTTTATTTCTAACATTTCTAAATCCAATTTGTAAATGATTTTTTTGTGGACTCCATTGTCGACCATGTAAATGAGTAGAACTCGCAAATTTATCTGCCATTGACTTGACCAGATGCTCGGGTCAAGTTTTTGACTATTCCAGTTCTAAACGCAATTTTTAGTTTTTCGTATCAAGTTAGTTTTATCCTTTAGATTTAATTATAGAAATTGATTTACAATATATTTGTAGGTGGGCGAACTGGGAGTTCCACTTGAGCTTCGACGCCCGCGCCGGCTCCGTCATTTCTTTGGCCTCCGTGAAAGATTCCGACAAGGGTACGTTCCGGCTCGTCCTCTACCGTGGCCACGTCTCCGAGCTCTTCGTGCCGTACATGGACCCGTCGGCGGAGTGGTACTTCAAGACCTTCTTCGACGCCGGCGAGTTCGGCTTCGGCCTCTGCACCGCTCCGCTCGAGCCCTTCGCCGATTGCCCTGCCAACGCCGAGTTCATGGACGCGGACGTCTCCGCCGGAGACGGGTCGCCGGTGAGGATACCCAATGCGATGTGTGTGTTCGAGCGCTACGCTGGCGACGTCGCGTGGAGGCACACAGAGTTTGGGTTCCCCGGGGAAATGGTAATCGATTGATGAAGTTGGTTTGTGAAAATATTCGAATGAGGATTAATTAATGTTTCGAGTTGATGTAGATAACAGAGGTGAGGCCGGAGGTGAGCTTGGTGGTCCGGTGGGCGGCGGTGGTCGGCAACTACGATTACGTCATTGACTGGGAATTCAAAACCAGCGGCTCCATCAAAATTGGGGTAAAATAAATGCACGCTTTCATCCTAATTCCAACTACAAATCCTAGCATTTAATTCGATGCAATTAATTAACAGGTGGCGCTGACCGGAATCCTTGAAGTCAAAGGCACATACTACGTCCACGCCGACGAACTCTCCGGCGACGCACACGGCTCGCTAGTCGCCAGAAACACCCTCGGCGTCTACCACGACCACTTCTTCACCTTCCGGCTCGACCTCGACGTCGACGGTCCCAACAACTCGTTCGTGAAGTCCCAGATGAAGCCGGCAAGGGCGGCCGGCAGCCCAAGAAGGAGCTACTGGACGGTGGAGAAGGATACCGCGAGGACGGAGGCCGATGGCCGCGTGGATCTCGTGCTCGGCTCGACGACGGAGCTGGTGGTGGTGAACCCGAACAGGAAGACGAGGATTGGGAATGAAGTGGGCTACAGGATTATTAGCCACGGCGGCGCGGCGACGTCCCTGCTGGACGACGACGACTACCCGCAGCGGCGGGCAAGGTACACAAAGAAGCAAGTGTGGGTGACGCCGTACGACGAGACGGAGAAGTGGGCGGCGGGTCTCTATGCGGACGAGAGCACAGGAGATGATAACTTGGCAGAGTGGAGTGAGAGGTATATAGTACTACTTTTTAAAAAATACAAATACAAATACAAATTTCACTCTATTAAAATAGACGAACTAAAATTTTCAATGTTATTTTTTTTAAAAAAAATATATGAATAATGCAGGAATCGGGAGATTGAGAACAGAGATATAGTGTTATGGTACACGGTGGGGATTCATCACCTGCCGTGCCAAGAAGACTTTCCGGTGATGCCTCTGCTGACCGGCGGCTTCGAACTGCGGCCCACCAACTTCTTCGAGAGCAATCCGTTGATCAGGAGGAGGCCAAATAAGCCGCCGACTGGGCTCAATTGCTCCTTCATTAACAGAGAAGACTGAGTGCTTCGACATTCGTGAGAAAGGGAACCAACAATGCAACGCTAGCAAAGAGGAGCATACATTAAAAGGGCGTTACATTTTTCAGGAACGCCATCAAAATACTTTTAATTATCGACAAGACCCTGTGCGGCGTTAGAGAATGACACTAGACCCGATCAGGATGCATCCCATTTAGTTCATTCAAATGCATGGCTTAAACAACCAGGATGTGTTAGACAATCGTGAAACAAATCAAGTGGTCCGCAAGAATTGGATAGAGCGAGAACTAAGAGAATTGGATAAAGAAAGACAGGCTAGCTAATGTAGCAATTAGATTAGACAGATCTAGCAAACCACACGGACTAACCAGGTGAGACCAAGGAGGACATGCTAGCGCCAGCAGAGGAATCAAGTGAGTAATATAACTGGTAAAGGAAGTCGTACTGAGCAAAAGAGACAATGCTGGGTGGCTTGAACAAAACTAACAAGCCAAATGAATATTTCATTATTGAGAATTACTTATAAATTCTCACGATTCGAGCAAAAATATATTTTTTAAAACAAATCTATATCATGCAGTAACCAAATTTTAAAAACCCATTTTTATTTTATTCTCAACCAAATTCATTTCTAAGATTAACTATTTTATTTTATTAAAGTTGTATATTAACTCAGCCAGTGAATACCATAGAATTTGTTGCTTGAGTTTTAAGTTCAAAATCCGAACTCATAAAAATGAGGGATTGAAGACTTCCATCTGTACTATCGATCTGTCAATTTCATACCTTACGTATAGTGCCTTTGTTCCTACCACTTTATCACTACACTAGAGAATTATTTTTTGTGCTTCGAGAAATTACAAGATTTGCGGAGAAATTATATGTGTGTGCCTAATTTGAAATTATAATGAAAACCACACAAAAACTGAGAAATCTGCACGCACTCTAAATTCAGCATTAAACTAGCTACTAATACAATACTTATTGCAGATCATAACCAATTTGGACAGCAACATGCCTTGTGTATTTTACAATCATTCCCTTACATAGGTGATTTAGACTAAGTTCAATATTGTAGACTTGCTTTACTTCAAATATTATGTAACTTACAGGCAAGATACCTTAAAATGGATGATGAAACCGAAACTGAATTCATCCACCAAGAAGTTGAATTAGCAGTATCATCCCTCCGACAATACAAAATATCGCAATCACTGGACAATTGGAATGAAAAGGTTGCATCAGAATTCAGATGTCTAAAGCAGATTAAGTCCTCGACTCTTGAAAGAAAAAATTAC
Organism: Alpinia galanga; assembly: GCA_037177395.1. Lineage (NCBI taxonomy): Eukaryota > Viridiplantae > Streptophyta > Magnoliopsida > Zingiberales > Zingiberaceae > Alpinia > Alpinia galanga. The sequence goes on from JBAMHZ010002900.1 coordinate 17,991, forward strand.
TATAATGATACCAATTAAATGATATATACCTGGAGGTAACAATCTTGATGAATGACTTTCTGGGTGTTTGGATTAACCATCACAGCGCATGAAACTTTTCCCTGAGAAAATGTAGGCAGCAAGAAGGGATATTATTATGCAGATACAGATCAGAGGGGGGAAAAATGAGTGAAGAATCAATATAGAAAGAGACCGATATAAACAATGAGAAAACATTTCATAGAAGAGTGGCTCAACGCCACTTGACATTATTTCGCATTCAATATTTTTCAGAATTGAATATCTATCAGAAAGGATGTGAGGAAAGTTTCAGACAGATGGATCAGCTATCAACATTAGCAAGGATTTATTGTTTGATAATTGATTTTCTAGTTCCAAGCAAAACCGATTAAAACCATCAGCCAAGCCAACTATTAGTAGGCAAAATTGTCTGAACACCTACAGACAACGATTATGGCAACAAGTGAGTCGTCACAAGTGATAACACTAACAACATCTATGGCTGAAAATAGTGTAATACCGCACATGTGAAATATTAAAACAATACTAATGTCTATCACCAATAATGAATATTTTCAGAAATAACTTCAACATATGACATTTTGTATCACATTCAAATCCTAAAACATTAAAATCTTATCAGACTTTCAATCTAAAATTTTACCTCTCAGGTAAATATATAGGCATGCATCCATTACTTAAAAATTATCCAATCACATGTTGAGTTTGGTATATACACACACAGACACATGTTGTATTGAGCTTGAAGCTTGAAATAGCCAAGTCCAAGAAAACAATTTTTATAATCAACTTTTCACAATCAGTCAATTGGTTCTTCAATAGTTAGTGCAAATGGCAGGATATTGCATGCTTAATGATACCGATAAGCCACGTCTCAGGCTAGGCATCCAGGGGGTCAGGAGCTCAAGGAATCGGGGTTAGAGATGTAGGTAAGTGGGGCCCATGGGAGCTAGGAGGAGTCAGGATCTCAAGTAGTCAAGAGTGTCAGGAGTTAGGAGCTCGGGAAATTAAGAAGGCAAGAGAGGTGGGGCTATGAAAAGTTAGAAGTAGGGGTCGACATAACTCCACCTCAAATATTCTCTAATGAAGATATGTCCAAGGGGGATGATGGCAATGAAGGAGTGTGATAGCTGGTGGACGTGATTACATGGGAGAGTGGGGCACAAAGAGGTGGTCACGTGCTAGAAAGGTGCGTGTGGACGTGGTTACGTGCAGTAGTGGTGCGTGGGTGGGAAGTAGCCCAAGAGGCATGCAATAAGAGCGGAGAGTCAGAGAGTCTATAAGATAGAGAGACAGATAAATGGCAAAAGGTAATTTCAAAACACAACTTACATTCTTCTTCTTCAATCTCCTTCTTCTATTTGACTTAAGCATCGGAGAGGCATTACCGGAGCACCAACGTCCTCTGACCAGTGTTATTTTGGACAGAATCTTACTGTGGCCAAGTGAACAAGTTCTCGCCGGAGGATTCGACAAAAGAGGGATAACAATTGACCATGTCACTTAAGTATGCCACTATATGGATATAAGGATCAATAGTTACTATCACTATTAGGTTCAGATTCCTTCAATCAATAAGTCAATATAACAGTGGTGTAAAGAAATATAGATTATAGAGGGAACTTTTTTGCCAATTGAAAGAATGCTTTAGGATTTAGGAACCTCAAGTCGATAAGATGAACAAAACCAAGCATATGTACACCTTAAAAACTTGAATATAAAACAACTAAGATGTATGAAGTTGCAAAGTGCATACTTGTAGCTAGATAGTAGATAGTAGTAGTCTTCCATTCC
>JBAMHZ010003109.1:0-19792 GCA_037177395.1 Alpinia galanga
TAAATCAATTAAAATTTAATAAAATTATCTTATTAATTTAAAAATATTTCATAAATTATTTTAAAATTTATTTTATTTTTTTAATCTTATTTAAATTAATTTTACTATTATAATTATTTTTTTAATTTTTTCCATAATTATTTTATTTATTTTTAATATTTAAGTTAAAATTTTCATTTTTAATTTATGCATTTTATATTTAAAAATTATCAAAATTTATCGATACGACACAATACTATATCGAAACTATATCGTTCCGATCGCAGACTGAAACCTCGATACCCGGATCAAAATTTTAAACCTTGTATCCACCATTAAACCTAATGACTAGGCAAGTCAACAAAACTAATTATGCTAACAAACACAGATGCAACAAACTAGATCTATAATTTGGGATCTTATTATTGTGAAGAGTGTCAATTACCTTCCATATAAAAACTCAGGAGCCAAAATTCCAAATCTGTCAATAAACTCTGAATAAAATCTTCGAGTAGGATAGCCAGCAAGACTTATTCGAACAGCCTCCAAAACACCCTATATAGAAATAATAGATGATGATTAATTAGTCCATCACCCTATATAGAAAAATAGATGATCAATCAATTCATCACAATAACAAAAATGACAGGTTTGTCATAAGAGAGAACAATTTTGGTGTTAGACGTTTCCCAACAGAGAATGAAGTTATCTCATATTTTAGAAAAAGGGTAAGCACTAAACATTCAGATATTGTATTCTTATATAGTGTATTGTTGCCTTCACCTAGGCTAACTTTGCAACAAAAAAAAAATCATAACCAAAACAAATTCAAGAATCACAAATCAGGCAACAAGTTAACAAAGGGAGGATACAGCTTAATGGAGGATACAAGTTGACAAGGGAGAGGACTTTCTCCAATTTCCATGTAGTTGATTTCTTCTCAGTAGCTTTCCTGATTTAGCAAATTTGCAGAATCCATGGGATATTCAAATTCCCAAAGCCCAAGAGAAAGGTTTCACATTTTGTAAAATTGAATTCACTTCGATAGTAATCAATCTATCAGAAGTAGCAAAACATTTCTTGATAGTATGAAATATATACACAATCATCAAATATTTATTCCAATAGCAACAGCCTGAAAGGCATCCTGAATTTTTGGGAGGTCAGATAGAACATGTCCAAACAAAGGTGATTGAAATAAAAATCAACCAATTGTTTATTTAAATCAAGAACCTTCCCTATTGAGCATAAAGTGGCACATGATGACTAAGAGAAAGGAGAAAATTTCTACATAAAAGAAAAGGATGTAACACAGATACTAGGATCAATTAGAGAAAAACACACACCAGGACATTTTGATAATCATTAGCTAAAGAATATTTTGCCAGCAATCATCAACAACTTACATATAAAATAACTAAAACAGTACTTACTCCACATCGTAATTGATGAAGAACACTCTGATTCTCAAACTTCTGAGGGCGGTTTAAAGAATTTGGCTTTATACAGCGTATGTAATGGGGTTCCGTCAAGCTAAGTGTTTCCATAAGTGCTTGAAGTTGTTGCTTCAGTAAATCAGTTATAAGAAGCAGGAAATTGTAAAACCAAAGAACTTTCAGTTCAACAAATTCAAATGACATTTAAATGAATAAACCAAGAAGTTCACATAAACACTCTAAACTAAGGTGCCACAGAGCCTATCTAAAAATGATTTCTACTTCAAGAGAGGAGATACTTCAAGGGATTATTTGGCAAAAAATACTATCCCAACTGTTGTAAGCCATGTAAATAGTGACATAATATCACAACTAAATAATAATCCAGATCTATATTATGACTACTTTGGTTCACACGGTATAAACATGTTTTTGGAACTTTAATAAAACAAATTGTAAGAGATAACAGAGAACTAATATAGTTAAAAGTGATCAAAATGCAATCTGAATGACTTGCATAAGATACAAATAGTGACAGCCTGTGTAGCCCACCCAGATAGTTTAAATACAGACTTTGTTCTAGACAAAGCTACTATATTAGGCCAAAATGAATATAAATAAGTCCACAACAAGTTCATACAAAAGCAAGAAACTCATAAAACCACCAAAGACTGGAATAGATGCCAGTAAGTTGAACACAGACAACTGCCATGTCCAGACAATAAATAGCCAAATCCTGTGCAAATCTTCGTTCATTCATTGTGTAGTAATGAGCTCTTCTAATTTTTTATTTGACTTCAAATCATTAAAGAATCACATTAACTTAGGCTTAAGCTATATTTATAATGCTTAAGCTCAGATTCATTAGCAACTCTGATAATGAATGTGCAAAATATTGTTCCTATCAGAGGAATAGTACATGTAATCAACATGAGACGGAAAATGCCTAACTCAACCTACGTGAAATCAGAAATGAGCAATTACTATTTTACTGTCATGATGTACTGAAGTATAGTTTATATACTTCACTTCCTAATCATAAGAAATTCATGTTAGCAAATACAAAAAATAAAATTAAAAAATATATATCAAGTACACCTTGAATCTTGAGGCCACAGATGAAAATTTGTATGATGATCTTGAAGACTCCTCTGATAGTGAAGCAAAGAGTCCAGAAACAAATGAGCATATTGAAGAAGATAAAAGATTGCAATGTTCAACAACAATATAATCCCGATTTTTATCCAGAAAAAATTCTGTTTGATATGTCACCTGTAAGAATAAAAGCAAACACCACAAAATTTCATTATCATGCAAATCTATTAGGTTGCACATTGTTCCGTGAATCAAACAATTCATGTGAAACCAACCTTTCCAGCATAATGCGCTATGATGAAATCTGTTTCAGAAAATTTTTCCTTTTCCAATTTGGAATGTGATCCAAGATTCTGAAACAGTTTGGCAGAAAATGTTTGATGTGTTGACTTTGGGAACATGCTGATAAGAGCAGCCACAATTTTAGTCTTTTGAACTTCTGTAAATTGTCAAAGAAATTAGTACATTATATGGCCAAAGAAGATTATCCAATTACCAAGCCTCATCCAATAGTGAAATAATCCCAATAGGTTTCTGCAAAAAACAAAAATGTTAATCCTTTACATGTGGATTGAGAAAATAGAAAATAGACGAACAAATGTCAATTATCAACAAAGATTGTGAAACAACATTAGCACCTCTAGTAAAGAAATGGTTCATCAATAACTTTACCAAGCCTTTAGGAGCGTTTAATTTCGCAAACCCATGTAATAAGAAGGAATATCTAATATCAATGTTCAAGATTGAGTACTGTCCACTAACTTTAACTTTATGTTTACTATATCAGTTACGAGATAAATTTAAAATTCAAAAACATAAAAAAATAAAACAAAATCTTAAAAGCAATAAAGCATAGCTCCAATAGATGATAAAATGAGAAAATAGACTAAGATATTTGATGGACATGTTCAAAGGCAACAAATGGATTTTGTAGTTAAAGAGTTACATCAATTAAAGTGAAAAGCACAAGCGGCGAGGAGAACAAAGAAAGAAATAATCCGTATGATAAAAAAAAATGATATAAATAATTTGAATAACACTAATGACATAGCCTTATATAGAACTCAATGGAGGAATAAAATACAAACAGTTGGCAAAGGTGCAGTTGATGATGATAGTGATGATAATGAAGTTACTAGACACTTTCACAATTTTTTTCCAATTGTTTATAGACCCCTCTTGTAATAAAGGGGAACTAAAAAAATTCAATTATTTTGCATTCCTTATTTAGTAACAGATTATTCAAATGAAGCTAGTATCTTTCTGATTAGTTTCATCCAATAGTGTCCCACTCAATTTCATCTAATAAATAGTAATTAAACAAACAAAAATTATAAAAACATGAAATTGAACAGAAATCAGAGACATCAACTAGATGTGATCATGGAATCAATATAAAGGATTGCTCAAACACTAATAACTAAAGGAGAAAAACAATTTAAGGGAAGGGTAAAATGAGAGGGAGGAGAGGAGAGGAGAGGAGAGCGAGACAGATAGAAATGTTTAAATAAGATGATTGGAGGAAATATAGAGATGAATCAGGAAAATAGAAGGAATTATTGAATATATATATATATATATATTGACAATAACAAACCATGGATTAAGTAGAAAATGTCCACATTACAATCTACCAATTTTTTACTATCTAGTGCAAATTCCATTCCAACGGAAAAAATATGAACCTCCTGGTATCAAAGGTACATGGCATGCAAATTCATCATTCATGGTACTTGGTGATCATCCATTTGCATTTCATTACAAAATAGCTTTTAGATAAAACAAATGCAATCAAATTAATGAATGTCTTTTCAACTTGTCTTGATTACTCTCCTATATCCTGGGCACCATGTTCCTGTTCATATTACAACTTCAAACTGTAATGGAACATTAAGACAATTTCAATTTCTCTATCACAAGAAAAAAATGCCTTTCATACATATCATTGAATGGTGACTTTATCTCCTCTTCTTTTCCAACTAATATCGGTATACAAACATCTTCATCATTTAAACACCTGACCAGATACTAATATGATTTGAGTAAATAAAACAAATAGTGCATTTCATTTACCAAACACATTAGTAACATGTTCAGGTTCAGAACAAAATCAATAGAATAATACCAGCTGCCTCCCAAATGGACAAGATTTGGTCCAATGTTACAGCATGATTCAGGAGTTTCAGGTGCTCATCACCACAAAAAATTGTAGATCATCTATTGGCCTAACGTCAAATTTATATGTAGTACACCGAATACATTCTCCCATACTCTATAACAGACTATGACATACTTCTCAAATTCAAGGTTCCTAGCGTCAAGCAACATATAATGAATAACATGACATGTCATTTGTTGAAAGCCAAAATCATTGTCCATGGTCATAATTCTACAAAATAAATGATTGTAGGAAATGAATAGTTCTTCCACATGTCAGTAAAACAAACATGATTTATTTACGGTGTAAAAAAAGATTACACAAAGGTAAATAGCTATCAGATGAGAAATACAGGAAAAAGGTGAATAAATTTCCTCAAATATTAAGAACGGAAAAAAGGTACATGAAGAGAAGTTGGCTAAGTGCCTGAATTTTTCAAGGAAGAGTATTAAAACCTTCTCAATCAAATCTAGAACATCTTGATTGTCTATGAATTCAATATAGCTCCAATTAATTTCCTCATTCCTGTATTCTTCCTGTTCCATCTTAAAAACATGCTGCACCACCACGAAATAGATAAAATATCTCATCCCAAACAGTCAACAAAAAGCTAAGCATAGGAACACAAACAAATTTGCTACCAATAAAATAGAACTCACAGCACACCTCATTAAAATGTTGTTGAAGCTTTTCATTTGCAAAATTGATGCAGAATTGCTCAAAACTAAACAGAAATAAGTATAGTGAGCTTGGTCTGTCCAAAAAAAGGAATAGAAGAAGAAAGTAAAAGGTTTCCCATATAATAACGATCCTTTAAAATTCAACAAATAAATAAATCCACAAGTGAAGGTGCCAAAGTTGAAAAGAATAATAAAAACAGAATATGATATGTATGCTCATCACCAATTTAAAGTGAAACAATAGCCAGGTGCATATGATCAACAATAGCAATGACAACATGACAGCACAAGAAGAATCTATAGGCTTCAATTGGTGATCTCACACAGTATTGCAAAACAGCAATCACGTGAGGAGATAATGAATAAAACATGCTTTATTGTGAGAATGAAAACAAGGAGATGGAACCTCTTTGATAGAATTTTATAAGAAATTGATCCCACTAAGATTCTGACAAAATAAAGGTTTAAATTTGACATGTTGAAGTTCCAGTTTTTGACTGGTGGGAATTGGTGGGTGTCTTTTTGTACAGTAGGACCTAGGCTCTCCTAATGTCCAGCATTATCCTAAGCGGACTTGTATCACCCATTAGGCCATCTAGGGGGGATCGATGAAAGGGGTTTAATTTCTCCTTTATAAGTGTTATAAGGTTTCATCCTGAGAAAAAAAATTGCTTTCAAAAATGTTTCCAAGATACAGGTTAAATTTTTAGATTTACTCTTCTTAGGATTACCCCAATCTGAAATGTGATGAAATACAGCTACAACCCGATCAGCAATTGAGAAATTGTGTTATTCATTATAAGGACTGGCATTTGCAAACTAAGGAAGCTAGAAAACTAAAGCAGATTGTTTCTGACGACAAGAAACTAGTAACTGACTATTAGCTACTAGCTAACTGCGACAGCAAACTAATTAGTACAGAAAATATGATGAAAAAACAGCTTTGTAAAACATTCTTATAAAAAAATTAGAAAATTAAAACTCAAAAATTAGAAACTTAGCAGTTCACAGAATATTACAAGATAATTATACCAATCAACCTTTTTCATCATGAAAAAATATCTTAAGGTAAAATTAACAATAAACCTAATACATAATATGCAGAAGGACAGTGTGTTAGGATGCAGGAATCATCCAATAACATAGCATATGAAGCACAAACATAGAAAAATAAAAAAATTAATTAAAAAAAATCAAAAAAAGGGGATTGAGAATCAAAGTATATAGCACTACCTATTATTTTTAAAGCACTCAAAGCCATAAATGTCCAAAACTCCAATTTGTAACTTGGAAGTCAAGTCTTGTCCAACAGACTTGTTAATATTTTCAACGAGCCTACAATGAGTAAAAAGTCATAACAAACAGTCATTTGTTCAAACAAGAGAAAAATCAAATGAAGGAAGAGCATGCCAGTCAAATAATCGAGCATATACAGCCTTGGCTAGCGCATCACGGTTAGCAACTGCAGCAGCACAGTCAAGTGCTTTAACTATATTTCCTTCATGAGTTTGTATGCCACGTGTACACAATGTTGATAGAAGAAGGTCTGGATTGCACCTGAAAGTGAATATGTTTCTCTAATATACCCTAACAATATAGTGGGAATAAAAGAATTTTCAGGTAATAGATCCAGTATTTGCACAAATTCATGTACCATAATTTACTAGTTTACAAGAGAATTCGAATATAGATGACATTTAAGAGACATCATGTTTGAAACTAAGAAGCTATTATAATTTATATTTTCCAATTAAATATCCCCAAGAATTTATGCTAGCATCCTATGCATTTGGCAAATATCTTGGTACACTACATTTATTCTAAAATCATAATGATGACAAGCAAATCCAACCAGCCAATTAACTGATACTGTATCTGTTCCTTAACAAATGATATGGGTAAAGTAAAATCTACTTAACAATATGGACTCACTTTATTTTATTAGCATTGGAGATTGCATGATCTATGGTATAAAAACAGTTCAATAAACAAGTTAATTTGCTTCAATGAAAAGTAGTTGCATGCAGAACATCAACCTATGACTAGTTTATAAAAATGGAGGATGATAAAAGCAAGTGAAGCACATGAGATCATGCCAATGCATGGTCTAGGCCCGATAAATAGTCTTAAAACCAAAAGGTAAAAGGCATTTTTTTGTGAAATGACTCATGGAATTATAGTACTGCATTTTTAGTGTGGCAGCAAGCCAACAACACACCCACCATTGAAATAATAATAAACTCTAGCATTGACTTACATGAATAAATCAGCAGCTGTTTGAAGATGAAAATAAGACTTTGAATCTTTATAGGTAGAAGAATCATACTCCTTCCCTGGTGAAAACTCAATATTGCCAAGATGAAGAATAGCAGCTAATGTGCGAAATATGGCTTCCTATATGTTAGAGACAATCATAATACTGCATTCAAACAAGACAAGATTGCCTAAAGTATATGATAGAAACCCCAATGGGAGATCAAACCTGGCAGCCTAAACTGATTCCAACTATATCCATTGCCTTTCTTGTCTTCAAATATTCTTCAGCATTACTTACTCCTTCAAGCTCATACAATTTGCTCTGATTCAAGTAATGGAAGCAGCTTGGATGGCCAAGCTTGTATTTTTCAGCATCCTATAAACAGAAAATGAGAGTACACAAATAACCAGAAGCATAACCTTGTTGGGAACCAAAGAATTTAAATTTTCCAATTTTTTCTTCGTAGAAATGTAAAAGAAATAAAGAAAATATGATTGGCATAAAAATAAATGCCAAAAACATAAAATTAAATACAACAAAATTACAAAAACATTTTTTAAAAAACTTCAAAAATAATTTATGAAATTCTCTGCAATCTTCAAATTATTAAGATCTATCTATATCCCATTTAGAAAGCTACAAGCAAACTTCACAAATTATCACTTCAGCTTTTTGATAATAAGCTATTCAATTATTATCCATTTTTGCATACAAAAAATTAATTATATGTTAGTATAGGTTCAAAAAAAATTGTATATGCAATAAAAGAAAATAATAACTACTCTATTATTTTTCATAATTACAACTCTTTCATTTTCAATTTTTTTTCTATAAGTGGTAACATTATCAAAAAAGCAACAATACAAATGAATGAAAATATTAAAAAAATTTATTAAATGCATATTTTTTGTCAAGAAAATGCCAATGAAATATATTATTTTTCTCTCCAATCAAATAACATTACAGAATTTCCTATTTCATAGAGAATGATTTTGATTTGGTGTAAATTTTTAAGATTTGAAAATTGAGATACATTCTTAATTTCTCAAATTTACTTTTCATTTAATATGAAATTTTCAAAAAATAAAAGGAAAAAACTTTCTTCTACGAATCATCATCTTAAATTCGAGTAGCAAGGAATCCATATGATAAAAATTCAAAGCATAAATCACCAATTGTTAAATACAAATAAAATCAGTCATAGATGCCAAAACGGCAAAAGCATCATGCTCGTCAAGGGAAACTTTATCTCTCAGTTGAATTCCATTAAAAAGGGGAATGATAAATAACCCATGCTAAGTGGATTTTTGAAAAAAAAAAATTTGATTACTGGAATATTTTATGTCCTTGCACTATCCTGCAGCATGATACATGGCAGGCTTGAATCTCGTGATAAGTGCCAGTTTCAATAGTTCACCAAAACAAGATGGTCCCAATATAGTGTTGAATTGCCCACAGGTAGCGCTAATGCAAATCCACAGGTAGTAGTAATGCAAATAAGAGGTGGGTGGATGAAGAAAAAAAAATAATAGATGGCAGCTACGCACCTAAAGGTGCTATTTGCAGCTTCTTCATTAATTGACATGGAGTTTCTTAAGACTTCGGCCTAAAGTTGTTTACAAGTTGAAGAAAACTCTTGCATAGAAGTTGATCCTCACAGAGCTATTTGTGAGTTATGCGGAGTTGTTTCAAGTAGCATGAAAGAAGCTACTTTGCTACTTTGAGTTTCACAGAAGATATTTGCATAACATTCGCAGATCGAGGAACAAAACCCTCATTTCACCTATCTAGACCCATTTTGCCTATTAGTCAACAGGTTTAGTAAGATGCATCCTGATGATTTTCTAATCAAATCAGTATTGGCATATTGGATGCATGACATGGAAGAGACAAAAGGAATAATTATTCCTATGGAATGAGATGAACAAAGACTAGAATAGGAATAATTATTCCTTAATTTGGTTCATCAGAAGGAATAGATATGGAATAATCATTCTTATGCTTGTTTAAACCAATCTTCCTAGATTCTACTTCTTCACGATTGCTTGTTTTCAACTATCACAACTTCGGAGTTATTCTTGTCATCCTCATATCCTCTATTTTGACAATCTCACCTACATCTCCTACCTCTTCCCCACTCTTAGTGCCTCTCCTTCATCACCCTCCAAGTTTCCACTTCGACAACCTACATAATTACTTCCTAAGTCAAACTCTCGCTCTTTCCTTAGCAAGCCTTCATTTTGTTGCCCTTAATCTCCCTTATCTTGGCCCACAGCCTCTTCTATTATTATTTGGTTCTATGGCAAGACACAACCCGACACTTGGATCCAAAACCGAGATGAATATTTATATCCAAGTTCAAGTAGCAAGTCCTGGATTTACTAAATCCATTATTGGAACTTCTGATGGAACAAAATGGACTATCTAATATTTGGATCTGTAAATTATTTGTTCTTCTAATGAAACAAAAAGGACTATCCAATATTTGGAAACACAATATAGAAGATTCATGGCACATTCAAGAGAAGTACATGCTTCTATTAAAATATTTCAAAGCATGCAGTAGTTAGTTGCCTTAGATTTACCACATTCTCAAATATCAAATTGTATCACATTCAAAGCAACTGATAATGTACCACATTTTCAAATCAAATTATAGTCAACTGTCTTATTTTTAAAAAACAAAATGAAGGGTGCATTTAATTTCCATACAAGAGAAATAGTAGGTTCCTATCATCCTTCAATAATACATAAGTATGTGCATAAATGAATGATTTGGGCTTTGAACCAAGGCATTAACAAGCACAAGCCACTAGCCAAAAAAGACCCACAAGTTGTATCCAATACCAATTATAGCATGAAATGATCAAGTTCAAATCATTATTGAACAGTACTAATTATCTGAAAGAGGAATCTCATTAGCAATTCACAAAGATAATTGAATGATAAGATTTGAAAAGGATTCATCCCAATAGAAGAAAATATTTGAAGGGTTTCAATAAGTCAAGGATTTCAATGGATATGGGCACCATAAATGTTTACCTTTCCAGAGGCACATAATTGATAAAAACAATGGTAATTCCTCTCTGGGTATGTGATCTTTACCACACGAGACCTTTCTAACAAGTAAGTTCTAATTGCAGCCCCAGATATTCTACCAGTCGCATCAAACTGAATTTCTACAAATTTCCCAAAGCGGCTACATAAAGTTTACAAATGAGATTAGGAAAGAGAGAAAAACATGTAAAAAGCGGGAACAAAGGAACTTTAAGAGAAAATAGATAGTGCACAATAAATTACAGTCCTACAAGTGTAGAACATGCAAGAAATAACCAATTAAGATGCATTAGAAAACTGCATTTAATTCATAACAGTTAAATGTATGCAACATAAGGAACAATAATATCGCACATAATGAAACTCACTAACAGACAAACTGAAAGATTATTAACATGCAGAGATTAGTGTCCTTTTAAAGACTCTAACCCAGAAAAACTTTAAATAAATAAAAAATATCAAGCAAAGAAATAATCCTACACTTAAAGGGATCCAATCAATCTTGGAATAAATCCTCTCTCTAAACAAAATAATTGCTACTAAATTAGCTTATTGCCTTATTAGGAATTGAATTTAATTAAATTTGGTTTCTTTCCTAGTTTGTAATTAGGTTTATTTCCTATTTTGACAGATTATAGAATTATTAATTTCATAGAATATTTAATTTATTTCTAATTTTGTTTGATTTGGAGTTTTAAAAGAGAAGGGAAGCCTTGGCACAACGGTAAAATTGCTACTTTGTGACTTAGAGGTTACAGATTCAAATCCTGAAAATAGCCTCTCGCAAAAAAAAAAAAAAACAGAGTAAAGTAGTGTACAATGGATCCTTCTCTGGAACTCCACATAGCAGGAGCTTTGTGCACCGAGTTGGCCTTTTTTTTTAGTCTTAAAAGGACTCTAATCCCTCAAGTTAACCATCTTTGTACAACAAAATTTCTCAGCACGGGGATAACTCTTAAGTAGGCATGGGTCAATTCCCGGATAGATCAGTACCCTGGGCCATCAACCGACCCCCCCTCTGCACTTGTCACCTAAATCCTGATTTACCCCTCTCCTCAATAGGAGCAGCTGAGGGGGGCCGCTAATGTGGCGTTTCCACTTTTTTTTTGTACAGCAAAATTTCCATTATATAAATTTTCATTTTCCTTGTGAGATGATTGATATTGCCATGTGAGATTGTTTGTTCGTCATGTTACATCAGATCATCAGAGCACTATATGAATTTTCATCCACTTCAGTACTGCATTAATTTAATACCAGAGTCAAATATCAAATTTAATGTTTAATACTCCACCCTATACCATCTCCACCTCTGTGGATCCATCCAACAACCACCTCCATGTCTTCAGCACTGTCTTCACTATGCTCATCTCATCACACTCATGAAACACCATCTAGTGAGCAGATTAGCTCATAACTAAAAGCATATAGTCTCCACATGCCAATTCCTGTACACAATCTCATTGAGCTTACTGTTATTATGGCTCCTTTCTAAATCATTACTCTGCCATACTCACCTACTGCAACTCAGAACCACTACTATCACCCACCAGAGCTCCTGTTGTCATTATCTAATATCCCACTGCATCAACTGATCCCCCGTTTCTGCAACGTCATCAGGCTTTAGTAGGCATGAAAAGAAAATCTCTCCTTCGCCTCAAACACATGCAAATGCCTATGGAGCCAATTGTGTGAGTCATCTACTACATAGACCCCTCTTCAACTAGCTCACCTCTGGGCTCCAGTGCTGATTTTCAACTGTAATCTCCTTAGCCACTTCTAGCAAGTCACTTGTTACTAGATCCACAAAGCTCACCCATCGAAGTCAACCTCCCTCTCCTCCCTCAACCTTTGGTTTCTCAGTCTCTGAGAGCAAACCATCACCTCCTACCATCAGCAAGCTCACTGCCGTCGCTCCACTACTCATCCCCTCTACCACTAAAGAAGAATTTACATCCCCTGCAATGTTATGGGCAATAGCAATTGCCACACACCCCATTATTATCGCCAACCACCCACATGCATCACCTATTGTGTACATTCTTGCATCCTTAACGTCGTCGCCCATCCTCTATAGCAATTTGATGTTTCCAAGGGGAGAACCTTCCTACTAACGTACTTTGCCTCCTTTTATCACAGCAACACCTCCTTTCTTCACAATGTCCCACCTCTTTTCAACACTTTAAAGGAAAACAAATTATTTAAAAGTAGGACCTACTTTAAAGCCAATGCCTAAAGTCTCTATTTCACTTAAATGACAAATTCTAATTCAAGAATGTGATTTAACTTCAATGGTAAAATATGATGATTTTGTCCATTATAACTATAAGATCACTAACCTTGGTATCCCATCAACAGAATCTTCAATTAAGAATGAAGCACATTTAATTAAAGACACAAGACTTGATTTTAGAAGAACCTCCAAGTAAAGTGACCTTAGAAAATCCTCCTAAAACATGATGTTAAAATATCTACTTGATAGCATATCCTTAGCAGAGCCTCATAATGACTTTCTCTTTAGAGAACAATCAACATACACATAAGCACACAAATTATCGCTCATTTGTGTTATTCAAAAAGACCCAAAGTGAAAATAGATTAAAACAAGAATAGTAAAACAAGAACAGAAGATTTTTACTTGATCATTAACAAATCAATTAATACTTTCATTGGTTATAACCCTTTGTAATCAATGGGTCTAAAGTTGGCCAATCTCAAGCGAGTTATCTTATCTTCTAGTCATTATATTGATTCCACTTAGCTGATACAAGAGGTACATATCAATTTAAAAATATAATTGTAGTAAATAATGGTTATCATAAAATACCTAGTCATAAGCTCAAATTGTCTCATATTATCTACTCTTAAAATAATCTTATCCATAGTTTTAAAAGGTGGTTTGGCCAAGTGGTCACTTTGCCTAGTAGCTAGGCAGCCATGTTGAGTGACCCCTTGAAAAAGTAGCTCAAGAGAACCACCCAGGCAAGCTAAGCAGCTCAAGTAGCTTTCCTTGATGGCCAAGTTAGGTCCAAGGAAATAAGTTATTGTTCATTTTCCATTAGTTATTTTATCTTTATTTTGATATTATAGCATGACACTAATTATAAACTAGTTATGTCATTTCTTGTGATTTAAAATTAAAGACTATCAATTGTTCAATTTTATATTTTATTGTTTTTTTTTATTGCGATGTAAAATACAAAACTTTTTAGTGTTTTTTAAATATTTACTATTTACTTATTTGTGATTACAATCTTATTTTGAATGATTAAGAATATAATTGTTATACACACACACGCGCACATGCACACATTAATATTAGTCATTCTTAATTTTATTTTCTTCACTTCTCTATTTTTATTGTAACATTGACCACTTATGTCCCTACCTAGGTAATAGACAATGGATGGACCACCTACACCTAGAACCATCTTTTAATATGTTGGTCATGTCCAATGTATTTAGTCATGTAATGAGAAAAAATTAATTCCAATGTTTATCTAATTTACTAAGTTATTTAAATAGTATTCAATATTTTAAATTGAAAGAAATGTTGATGTACTAAGAAGCATTTAAGGCACCATCATTGAATGTTGACTTTGCCACACAGCTATACTTTGTCAATTTTAGTGCCAAAGTATTTGTTCACGGCATTATGGTTTCAACACATCCCATGATTAGTATAGAGATGCAGAATCATTCTCAACCCATCATTAGTTGCAACATTAAATTATTTGTTAGAAAGAGCAAAAAAAAGTTGAAAAATTCCCCACTCATTGGATGTAAAAAGAAGATAACAAAGACATTACACTCTAGATATAGACAAAAGTAAAAAAGAAAAAGAAAAGAATGTCTTAGTTATCAAATGAAATCAATTTCAAAATGTACATAGAAATATTATAATGGACTTGGATATGTAGACAACCAAATCAGAATTACAAATGCAATCTGAAGGATCTGCGTTTGCCAACAATTGGTAACTAGAATCATATTAACTCCAACCAACCAATTGCCATCAAAAAGAGAATAGTATGGCATATCATTCACACATGACAAACCACAAAGGAAATACAGAAGGAATGTCATATAGATGATTAGCAAGTTCCAGTTAAATAAATTACCATGTTTCATGGGAAAGTACTTTTCATGGGATGCAATAGAGCAGCTATTTGAACTGGTTATTCAACAAAAGATCATTTGAATAATCTGATTCATCAACTGCTTTAAGTACAAAAGCATGGATGTTTCATGGGAAAGCACTTTTCCAACAGTAACAACACTGATGCACACTTGAGAACATGGGCCTACCTTGAGTTATCATTTCTTATTGTTTTTGCATTACCAAAGGCCTCCAAAAGTGGATTTGACTGTCAAAAGTTTACAGAGTTCATTACAATCATCAGATATAATAAGAATTCTGAACATCACAAAATTTATAATAAATGAGGTGGAAAGAAAGATACAAGCACTAAACACATACTTCAAGAACTTGTTGCTCCACAGTTCGATCATCCTTTGCAGCCCTACCACCAACATGCGTCAAATACTGCATAATTAACTTGGTTGTTTCAGTCTTCCCAGCTCCACTTTCACCACTAACAAGGATAGATTGATTGTGTTTTTCTCGCATCATAGCTCTACAAAATTATATATATAAACGTAAAAAAGAAAAAAAAGACGCTAAGTTATTAGTTTATAAAAACAAATTATAAATTTAAAAATAAAATAAAATAAAACCTGTAAGATGCATCAGCTACAGCAAAAACATGAGGACTCAACTCCCCAAGTCGAGCACCCTTATACTGCTCCATCATATGTCCATTGTAAAGATGAGATAGTTTTGTGAATGGGTTTACTGCAATCAATATGCTTCCTGTGTATGTCTATACGGAAAGAAAAAAGTCAAAATCCTACACTTACGAAACAATTTTCATCAGTTATTGCAGAAGATTACAGAGGTTCCATATCATAAGCATACCAATCGTAGTCAATGGTAAGCCGAGTGGGATGGGCTAGCAAGCCCTCCCCCTCCACACACGCACCAAAGGCTTTAAAAGTTTACAAAGCCCATTCTATGGTAATAAATATCTTTTTATGTGCCTTGGATGAAAAAATTAAATTCAAAATCAGCCTTAGAGAGTTGGTCAAACCAAGTGATATTTCTATATCTGATTCTATGTTCTTTGCATCCCATTTTTATTTTACTTAATCATCTGATCAGTCATGTTGAACTCATTTGTTCAATTAACATGCTAGAATGCTGAGTTTGAATTCGTCTGGACAATTTGGAGATTTTGGATTTAGGACATCTATCCTAATACTTCAACAACATAATGGATAAACCTAGGTTAGAAATTTCGGATTTACTTTTTTATCTTTATTTTGGTACTTCAAAGGATGGAAAAAAAATGAAGAAAAAATGCACTTCAGGAAGAAATTAATAAGATAAAGAAAAAATTATTGGAAAACTGGCGCATTAGCTACAAAGAAATAAAAGAGATGTCATATTATATCGGGAAAAATCTTGAGAATTACTCACGTATATCTCGTTAAGTGCATATCTTCTTGAGAGATTATAAAGAACGCCCGGCTCATTAAGATACGTCAGCTTTGTCATATCATCAACTCCTCCAAGATCGTCATCCGTATCCCTAGGCAATATTTTATCCGCAGCAACTGTAATCTACAAAAGAACCAGGAGGAACTCAAGGAAACATAAAGCCTAGAAAGAAGCTCTCGAAGTTGTCAACCAAGAAAATGCAGAACGCGTCGTCTAACAAGAATCGAGCAAACTTTAGAACCAAGAAAACTAGACAGAGAAAAAACAAGTTACCTTCTTCCTCTGGAGCGGGAGAAGTACCACGACCAACTTGTCCTTCACATCGACCACTTCAGCCTCCACCCAAGCGGAGTTTTTGTCTTCGAGCCACACCTTGGAGCCCCTCCGATAGCTCATCTTTGCCTCAAATAAACCAGAAAGAATAGCTTTGGAACCCTAGAAGAAAAAAAAATCCGTCGATTTGGGGAAGCAGGAACAAGACTACACCTCCCGAAACCCTAACGAGGATCGAAAACGAGGAGGATATAAATGAAGCGGCAGGCCTTTCCCGCCAAGGCGACGCTGCGCACGAATTAGAAAACGAAAAACAAATGAAAAGAAAAGAAAGGGGAAGTGGGATCGAGCAAAAGGAATGGCCCGCCGCTGGCACCTTGGTTCTTTTCATTAGATAGCACGCTGTTACCACACGCTACCGCTCAGCTCAGACCGCTATTTTGAATAGATTCCCTTCCGTTGGAGTTA
The DNA here is from genome assembly GCA_037177395.1 of Alpinia galanga. Lineage (NCBI taxonomy): Eukaryota > Viridiplantae > Streptophyta > Magnoliopsida > Zingiberales > Zingiberaceae > Alpinia > Alpinia galanga. The sequence goes on from JBAMHZ010003109.1 coordinate 16,964, forward strand.
CCGTTTACCCGTTGCCGAAATAAATGGTGACGGTAAACGAATCTGGGCAGCTTTTTCACAGTGGCGCCGTAAATAAATCAAACTTTTTTTTTTAGTAAATTGGTCGTTCAGCTTGCTAAACATTTATTTATATTAATTCAATACAGCCAATTAAATAATTTATTTGATTAAATAAATAAACTTATATATATATATATAACATTAACATTCATGAATAAAAATCATAAATTAAATAATATTCATGAACAATATTTATGAATCATATGCATTAATAAGTTTTAATCTATATGATAAATAAATAAATGATTTTTTTTAAATAAATAAATAAACTTCTATTATCATACTTAATAACTAATAAAAAATATTTCAAACAATTAAATAAATTTGAATTGAAAATGTTATAACATCTAAATATAAAAAAGTAATCAAGTAAATTTAAACAATCATTTCAACAACTTAATTCATTTTAGATTTGATTTAATTTGATCCGCTTAATTTATTAAATAAATTTGAACATTATAAAATTTGACTCATTTATAATTCATTTATAATAATGTTTAAGTACTAATTAGTGGCTACTTTTGTCACTAAGTCGTATATGTATATAATAACTAAAATTTTAAAATCTTTAACATCAACGTTAAATAACTACCTTCATCTGGTCGAGGGTTGACTCCCTGTACAACTGTTATATTAATATACCTTGCACGTTCATTATGGATTCTTACCGTTAGGATTGTTCCTCTGATGGTTTCAAATTTCTGTCCCTTATTCCTCAACAAAATCACCAATATCAGCAGTCATGAAAATGTTGATGCCTGGATCATTCTTTAGAGTTTCGATATAGGTTATTTCTTTTAAACTTTAATTCATGATACTTTCAAGCACATGTCAATTATATATGAGTTTTGATTAAAAATTAAACATTTTATGGATCTATAATACATCTTTCCAATTCATGTCAACCATTACTATTCTTGTAATCACAATGGAATAAAGCATAATCTAATTATACGAATTGCATTAAAAAAAACCTGCATCAGGCGCTGGTGGCTCTCACTGAGGCAGAGACACTTGAAGCTGTTCTGGTCCGACACATCTGGTATTGCTTTCCAAGTTTCTGCAGCAACTTCGCCTTGATCCTGTTGGCAATCGCCTTCCGCGTCAAGAACTTGTTCTTCGCCATCCGCCTCTATGCCTTGATCCTGAACGACTACCAAATTTATCCTGTTGACTTGCCATCAGCGACTGAAATTCACAACCAACTGAAATTTTATAGGTGGACCAAGGCCGGCCTCTCTAGGTTCGGCGAACCATAAATTGAACTGCCATCTTTTAGGGGGAAAATAATTTCTAACCCCTTAATCCAGTTACTTTCGGGAAGGCCCCACAATTTTATCGTCGATGTGCTGCAGGGACAAGGCGAGCCACTCTTTTAAAGCAGTAATCTGCAGCAACAATATGGATAATTAGAAAGTCTGCTCGAAGCACAATAACAGGATATAATCTTGTAACATGTAATGCAAAGTTCACATAATTTAACATAAAAGAACCATGTCAAACCGATTTATTCTGTAATGATTGGAGATATATCTCACGCATAGACAAATATATGAAATTGCCAAGTGGAGCATAAAACCACTCATCGAGTAGGATGCCAAAAGATGACTGAACTAAAGATCACTTGTGTGAGAATGTGAAATAAAATAAACAAAACCTCTTCTTTCCTTTTATCTAGTTCATCCTTTATCGCCTCCCCATCTATAAGAGCCAATTCTTCTTTATTCCTTAACCTCTTTCCCAATCTTCCTTTTTGTTCTTTTTTTTTTTTGCCACCTAAATCTTTCATCTTCTTTACACCTTTTTAGCTCAATTTTTTTCACATTTAAGTAGTGCGGGCTCGGGACATCTAGAGCTTTTTAGGTTTGCTATATAAATGTTTATGGACAACTAAACATTAGTGATGTAACTTTGTATAAAGCTCAATGGAGGAATAAGACTGTGGCCAACCCCAAATAGTTGGACCAACTACAAGTTGATAATGATGATATGGTCAACTGAACCAGGCAAAGAATGAATCGCTAGATACTCAGTTGTTGAAGAGCTTATAAATATTTATTCAATTATGCAAAGTAATGAGTTTGAAAGTAGTGGACTTGGCTTATTAAGACTCAACATGAGGAGTAAATGACCAGTTTATTAATATACAAATAAATTTGCCTAAAGGTTCATTTCAGGTTTTTTTATCAATAGCTTTGCTATATGTCATGCTGAAATTTTATTTATATAGCGAATAACAGCCTTGCAATAAGCCAAAATATTTTGAATATTTGAGTTTGCTATTCAGATAATGTTTAGAAAGTCACATGGGAGCCAAAGCTTTTCTCCCAACCTGAATTTGAGATTGTACTTAGCATATATTATGTTTGATAATGAACCATTGACAAATTTTGTATCAACAAGTCTAAATACTTATTTGAAGCTCTAGCTTTGTTCAATCAGAAGGAACTCAATAACCTTTTTCATGATGAAATATGAACATGTTCAAGCTCTGAAGTTGAAATCTAATATGTTCTCTCACTACATATTCAAAATCCTTGATATTTAAGATTCATTATACTTTTTAGATGCAATCTTATGATGCTTTTTTAAATCAACTTCTACCTTTTGTAGTTTATATTACAATACATACCTTTTAAATTCTTACAATGTTTTTTCACTACTGATAACGTTAAACTAAAGTTATGTGTCGTTTATGGTTATTTTTACTCATAATGATCTTTATGTTTAATTTTACTAAACAACTTAACTTTTTCTCTAACTAGTTTT
>JBAMHZ010003309.1:0-19784 GCA_037177395.1 Alpinia galanga
CCTGCCTGTCACAATCACGACCACACCCTTATCGACCATCCATGGATCTAGAGCTCTGATACCAACGGACACAAACCGGGTGGCGGATGAGCTATTCCTTCCACGTGCGTAGTTAAAAGAGAGGGAGAGAGAATCGAAGGAGAGAAAACTTCACAAAACGAAGAGGATCCACCTCAAGGTTTAAACAAGATGAAATAACTTTGTAATAAAAGAAAAAACTTGCTGACATGAGTCGTAGCCCAGGTTTAAATAGAAAAGGAAGATAGAAAAGTCATAACTAACAAAAATAATAAGAAAATTCAAAAGAAATCAAGGACAAAAAAAACCCTAATTAATCAATCAAGCGGCGTCGAACCACAAGCATGTCGGGCGACATGGTCGGAGCATGCTAAGTTCTGGAATTGGCACTAATGGTCTGACATGGGTGTGTCAGGTGACACGGACGGAGTGTGTTGGATGACACGAGCGTATCAGGCAACACGATTAAGGCATGCCAAGTTCTGGAATTGGGACTGATGGTCTGACACGGATGTGTCGGGTGACACGGCTAGGATATGTTGGATGACACGGACATGTCGGGCGACGCAGCCTGAATGTGCCAAAATCTAAATTTTTGAGGTAGGGAGGACGAGAAGACTTTGTATGCTATTAGATGTCTCTGCATTAACATGCAGGCATGTTTAACTTTTATTGGAAAAAAACTTTGATTAAGATTTAGTATCAAAAGTTTGTATATTTAAAATAATTCATTATTTATTTTTAATATGTTCATATATTTATGAAATAGTTAATACATATAAAAATATATAATACATTTACGATATTATTTTCTGGGTCAATGGGTCTAAACTATCAATCCAATAGCTTTACTAGTTCATCTATGGTTTGGTTTTCAAAACACATTCATCCTACTCGCCAAGTTCTTGTCTGTTCAACCTACCTCACCCTTATGACTCATACCACTCGATCCTACCATATCGATCTCAGGTTTTGTTAGTCAAATCTATTTATCTCATTTATCTATATTTTATATTTCAAATTGTCATATTTCGAGGTGATGGAAAAGAAAATTTCCTCTCAAGTTCAAAATGAGTGGAATTGAATGAGTCAGTTCCTTGGAAAGATTATTCCATCTAAAATTATTAATCTAAACATTGGAATCGAATGATTGAGGCAAAAAACCATTCCTATTCCATTCCACCCTACCAAAGGTGATCTAAATTTCAGGATCTAATCTAATTAATGAAGGCTTTTCCAAGCTGTGATTCTCAAACTTGGTTGTTTCCTATCATGTATCAGTGTCAACAAAATAAGCTGTGACCTAAAATCATTCCAATTACCTGAATAAGTTGTTGTGTCGCATAATAGTTTGTTCTTTCCTTGAGTTCATCAAGCTTTGCTTTCCTCTCTGCTCGCAGCTTTTCCAGAATTTTCTGGTCCTTGCGATCAACTGCATGTGAGTGCAGACGTGCATCAGCATAAACGACCAAACAATGCTGTAGACAATCCACTTACAAACACAATAATTAAACTACTCTTGAGGCATCTGATGCTTTTAACATAAGAGAGACTCAGTTCCCAATAGAGCCACAAGAGAAATGTAGTTTTATTTTCAGGGAAATGCAAATTGTTAGTATTACAAAAATGAAATCACCAGATAAGTTAATCACATATTGCATCTTTTAAAGGTAAAAAAAAGTTTACATCCAATAGTTTCAAACTTTACCAACCATCATATTACAAAATGGATAAATACTTAGCTCTCAATATGCACTGATAGTAAAGTTCTGCAAACTAGTAGGTAGCCCATGCATATCAGCTGGATAGCATTTTCTCATTTATCATCACGAACTAAAATTGTTTCTGTTTGATTTGCCTCACTTCATTTTCTTTATGACATCATACATAAAGACAGACAACTGTTATATTTGTTGGAGTATGCTGCTAAATTTAACTGTATTTTCTATAAAACTATGCACCGTCCATGTTTTGGTAACACTACAGAACCATAAATTATAAATTGGCATGGAGGATAAAAGTCAATTTTACAAATCTTTCTAGGTAAAATTGTTCTCCAAATCGTTTACTGTCAAATTAGTGTATATATTTGATAATATTCCCATTAAATAGAAAAATCCCCTATTGTTATGGTCCAAAAATTGAAAGTAAATATTAAGCAAATACTGGACCACAGAACTTCCAACATCTTGCAACATTTACCAAACCGTAAACTGATTTAGGAAAGAAACAGAAAAAAAAACTGCACAAAATAAGAGGAACTTTGAAATGTTGAAGAATCATGGCCTGTTACCTAAAATATGAAAGATTGAATAATTAAGAGCTATGTCTAGGTCAACCTTGTTACTTTCTAAATTGTTCAACTAGCTTCATAATTTATAATAGAAATTGCAGGGTAATTTGTTATATTTTTAAGCAAAATGTTCTGAAAAAATCATGATATGACTGTAGAGGAGAAACAGAATTGAAAGCCAGCAAGAACTTGTCAGGATGTTATACATATCCAACTAGAATGTGAGGAATTTCAGTAACAATGTGTTAAAAGTTCCCTTCTGCAGCAAATTACAAATGAATCTAAAGTCATATGCTGATGCTATTTTAGTCATCTCAAGTGACGAGTGTCACAGACAGTGCCTCATGTTTTCTATAACTATTTCTTGAATGCAAAATAATTATAAAAAAAAAAGAAGCTATGAGCACAAAATCAATAAGAGAAACAAACAAAAATTGTGTTGCAAGAAACATTATCAAAGGAAGCTCTAAAAATTTTATATTGAAGAAAAATATAAGAAATAGCAAGGTCATGTTCAAGTGTAGAGTCTCAGATATTTACGCATTCTCGTGAAGTTTACAAGTGTTGAATAGATAACAGAAGATAAAGCAGGCAAAACAAACATAGGTAGAACTCGAATTGCCCTCATCTGCCAGCTCAGATCTGCATATCTAGTTGTCATGATGGCATAAATGACAGCTACAACCTGGCAAAATATCAATAGCTTTGTTAAAGTTATTGTGCATGGATTAGTAACTATAAAATATTTGCAAAACTATTCCGATGGATCATCAAAATAATATGAATGTGTATTGAACTTCAGAGACAGATTTCCTGACATACCAGAAACACAACTGTGGAATTAAAAATAGGAAACATAAAACAACATTCAATAGCAGCACCATTGTTCTCTTTTTGGAGCATGTCAAGTAGATACAGGAGGCAGAAAAAGATATGCACTGACTCTAGTAGAATTTGACTGGAGTTTGATTACTGAGTAGCCAAATCCTTTACCAACCTCAATTAGAACTACTTGTTTATGTGCGGAACTAGAAATCATCTCATGAATTCACGAGTGCTATGTCCAGCAAACGTTCATATGGACATATACAACCCAACAATCAAGAAAACTAAAATTTAACATATGTCAGATGCCAGACCCTAGGAACCAGTGAAAGAGATATCTAGATTGAAGTAGGAGTGCCTCTGGTGTAACTGACACTAAACTGCTCGTTGAAAAAAAAAAATCTTTAGAATTGGTTTTCCAACCTAAACCAAGCAATATGAAGTCAATGAATTAAAATCTAACGTTTTATATTTGGTTATCTAGTTAACTTTGCATGTGGTTTCCATGTTTGGGCAAAGGTAAAGTTAGAAAAATAATTGTTGACCTCACGTGTGCCAAGTGTGCAAATGCAGGAAAGTTTGACATGGTGCAACATGATGAAGTATCAACGTGCTACAAAGACTAGATGCTAGGCAAGATGAAATATTAGTAAGTCAGGAACTAAGATAAATTGAGGATAAAGTCCCAACAAGTCGGGAAAACAGGGTGTAAGCGAAAAGATGAAGTCCTGGAAGCATGGAGTCTCTTGGCGCGAAGATAATCTCTATAAGAGAGTTTAAGTGTATATGTATACTGGAACAAATGAGATCAGATTTAGGGTTCAAACTTAGAAGTGGTTGGAGTAAGAGCATAGTCAACTGAGAGGACTTTTTAGTCAATTGGTAAGTTAGTCAACTGAGTTGACTCATGACTAAACAGAAACAATCAAAATATTTTTATTTAGTGGACAGTCAACTCATTTAATGGTAAAACCTGCAAAGAGTCATTATCATTAAATTGACAAGTCTAGAAGACGATGGTCAAGATAACTAAACCTAAGAGCTAATCACTCAATTGATGACCAAAACAACTAAATGTCATTAGCTATCGAACACAAGCAACCAGTTGAAAGGTTAATTCATAGACAAATTGGAATATGAAGGTTGTGGGCATATATAGGAGCTTATGGAGGCTCGGGAATGAAAGGGGAGAACATGTAGATGCAAATTCTTGTGCTTAAAGTGCTCAAAACTCTTGTTCTCTCTAAGTGCTCTCTTGTTGTAATCTTCTCATGCATCATCTCTATTATTCTAAGAAGATATTATAAGAAATTTTTCCCCCTTCAATTGTTGGCCGAGAAGGAGAAAACTAGTGGTGTTTCCAAGGGATGATCCACTTGAAGTATCATAGGCCTTGGAAGAGGAGCCAATACGCACATTAAACTCTTGTGTTATGCATTAGTTTGTAATTATATTCTTGCCTATTGTTTTGTATGTTTCCGTTGTGCAAACAACATTGTGGAAAAAAGATTGTGCTCAAATGTAGTCTACTCACCACACCCTCCCCCCTCTAGTGGCATCTCACAATCTAAAAATTGGTAGTAGAGCAAGATTGCTCTAGTTAGAATAACCATCGATAAAGCATGGCTTAGAAAAAGACGGAGGAATGATCAACCGGACCAGGATGGATTTTAGAGACAGATTTGGCTTTCATATCTGAATTTCTCCACATTCTAGAGTCGGAGGATTTTTCTCAATGGAGGTCAAGAATGAAGTCTTTCACGCAAATCAACATCAAACATTGGTTATGTTGAGAAAAGGGTTCGAAATTTTGAGGGTCAAAATGGGAAAAGTTCTCAAGAGAGAAAAGTGGAATAAGGGGAAAATCAAACAATTTAAGGCAAATGATAGAAAAACAAATTTGTTAATTAAAAATTTTGCCTAATGATGTTTTTGTGCAGAATGTGCATAACAGGTCAGTAGAAGAATGCTCATGAATTATGGATGAAATTGGTCAAAAATTCATAAGAACTCATTACCAACACAAACAGAGGAAAGCCTAAAGGAAAGAGCCATTGACCACTTCATCCAAGAGTATGGAATAGGAAAGCTCCAGCTCTACAAGTCTTGAGAATTTGACCTTTAAAGTTACATTGAATTAAATTAACAAAACTAATATAACATGCTTTTAATTGTAGGAAAATAGTATGCTATAAGAATAATATCCTACCTTGGTGAGAGAGAAGATCCGAGTGGCTCCCAAAGTTAAGGAGAAACCTAAAGGAGCACATAATATGCTTCTCTTGCATCGAAAAGGGGCATTGCCACAACCAAGGTCCAATCAAAGACAACCTAAGAAACAAAGGAGAGAAAACTCAAGACAAGGGAGGAGAGGAGGGGTGAGTGGCGGAGGAGGTGGCGCTCCTACAGTACCCTTAAGGTATCATCATTTGCAATTTTGCTTATTGAATGATATACCTTATTGCAATGATAGGAAGCATGCAAAAGTTAATTTTTATGATTTTAGTGCTTCATATAATAAGAATAAGAAAAATGATGCTCTTAGGTTTAATCCTAGATCAAGACATGATAGGAAAAAAGAATATAGAATTAGGGAGTTGAAGAAGGAAAATCAAGTTGAGGTCAATGCTTAATTAAAATGACAAATGAATCTAAGAAGCAAGACCTAGGTTCAACAAGGATAGGGTGTCAACCTACCATAAGGTTCATTTTGACTATGGAACAAAGTCAAAGAAATCTATTACCAAGATCTCAAGGGAGGTCAGCCTAGAGATAACTAATGAGACCACCAAGGCTAGAGTTTCTAAGAAGCCTAAGAAAGTTATTAAAAAGGTATTAAGGGAGGTTATCCCTTGTAAGTACGTTGAAAAACTCAAGAAGTTTAAATAGGTATTGGATCCCAAAGAATGTAATTCCATCATGCTAAATGGTATAGGATGTGTCATCTATTTTGGGAGAGTTATATCAATCGTGGCAAAGTTGGCTCCCCGGAGGAATTTTCGTGTAATTGGGATACCTAGGAAATGAATGTTGTAATCCAACTCCTACAAGGTTCTAGAGCATGTAAAATAAATTTGGATGAGTGGAAAAGTCTTAGGATTTGTTTATGCATTAAGATGGATAATTAGCTAAAGGTTTATGTCACAACTACATAGAAAGGATTTCTAGGATGAGAGTTTGATATATTCCCTAGGAATCGATAAGTGTGCCAAAATTGGTTTTGGCACATCGATAGGAATTGATAATGATAGGATTAAGCATGCTTAATTTATGTTGGTTTGGTTCAATTTATATCATGATAAAACTGACACATGTTTCATACTTACTCTATGGGATCAATTGTATGCTTTAATCACGTCACGATTAATTCATATTATGTAATTAGGACTAAGGATGATGGCAACAATTAATCCTAGGTAGGAGTGCTAATTGGGATTGTAGTATAGACATGCATGATCACTTTATCTTAGGTAGGACACTTGAAGCTTTGTCACAACAACGTAAGATTGATTTGTTTGCCTATTTAAACTAGATGAGCTAAGCGTAATCAACAGACATGAATCATAAAAATAATTAATTGTCGGAAAGCTTATGTGCAAGTTATCTGTGTATAACCCGAAGATGATAAATGAAAATTTCAATCAAAAATGAATATCAAAATTTTTTTAAAAAAACTCTAGGAAACCAACTTTGAACAAGAGCACTTGGATAATACAAAATTGGAAGTGAAACATTAAAGTTTTTCACAGTTTTTAACTTTGTGCTAATTTTGAAAAAGAGTTTATTTTTTAAAAAAAATGTATTTTATAAAGATAGATAATAATATACCAAGTGTGTTCACGATGTCTCATGAACTTTTAAATATTTTTAAAAATTTCAATTGAAATGGCTTTATGGCCACAGTAGACTGGACTAGTTGCATCACTTATGGCAGTCAACTAGGCTGGAATGAGTCAACTAGGTCGGAATGAGTTTGACCGACTAGGCTTATCAGTTGACTGGCACGCAAATTGCAAAAGGGAGCAGTGTTTTAGCTTAGGTTGAAAATGGATTTTTGAACATTCATCCCTATTCCCATGAACCTGATATAATTACCAAGAATTAGGGAAGTGTGTTCACCTCTTTTATGGATTAAAAGAGTTGTTGTCGGTGCAATTTAGGGGAGAATGCAAAGTTAGGGGGGGATCCTAATTACACAAACTTAGTATCAAGATGATACATGACCAATCCTAGTGATACTTTCAAGGGAGGTAAAGTTCAAGGTAAAACTTGTGTTGTGACTAAATACCATGCTTGGCAAAGACACTTAGTATCATTGGTAACACTAGAGTTCAAGGTTGAGCATTGGACTAATTTTCAAAGGGGAGAAATGAATGGATCATTATGCTTGTGATGCCTAGTTAGGTGTCTTCTTTTTGATGTAAGTCAAAGGGAAAGATGATAAGTTTAATTTAGAAAAAATTACACTAATCGTGGACCATGTATGTCAAGGGGGAGAAGTGATTAGAAGTGTTGTATGTGCATCATTTGTATTGCAATTTTGTCTTTACAATGCTTCTATGAAACACAGCTTAAACATTATAGGGGATTGGTGCAACCATGCACTAAACATGTAGTTTGTATGTGATTTTGATGTTTAGGCAAAGTTTAAGTTAAGAAAAAAATTATTGATCTCACATGTATGTCAAATGTGCAAGAACAAAAAAAAATCTGACATATGTTGTAGGAGCAACAAGATGAAGTGCTAACAGTTCAGAAAGATGAGATGCTAGGCCACCAATAGATCAGGAAGCCTAAGTCCCAGCAGATTAGGAAGATTAGATGCTAGGCAAAAGATAGTCCCAAAAGCATGGAGCCTTTTGATATGAAGGTATGCTTTGTATAAAGGAGTTTGAGTGTATTTGTATACTGGGAACGAATGAGATTAGATTTAGGAACAGATTTATCCTAATAAGTGGTTGGAATCAGAGATTCAATCGACTGAAAGAGGTTTCAGATAACTATCGAGTTCAACTTATGACCAAACTGAAACAAATCGAATGTTTCTGTTGAATGGGCAGTTGACTAATAGCAAAAAATGCAGCAAAACATAACAGGTTTAGAAGGTGACAATCATGAAACCTATACTTAAGAGGTAGTCAATATTTGACTAATAGTCGATATCAGTAGATTGATGTAAGCTAACGAATTTAAGTAACCAATCAACTGATGGCATGGAGCAATAACTTGATCACAAACAAAAAGGATATATGGCTATGATTATATATAGGATCTTGCAAAGTCTCGGGAATGCAAGGGGGAAACCTATAGACTCAAATTCTTGTGTTCAAAGTGTTCCAATCTCTCTAAGTGCTCTCTTGTTATAATTTTCTTGTGCTTTATCTCCCTTATTGTTAGAAGATATTACAAGAAGTTTCTCCATCTACAGATGTTGGCTAAGGAGAAAACTAGTAGTGCTTTTGAGAGGTGATGCACCCAAACGATCATGTGCTATGGAATAGGTGCAAGGGGACTGTCAAACCACGTTGAACATTAGTTTGTATTTCTATTCTTGTCTAGTGTTTTGTCTTTTTCCATTCTACAAACTAACATTGCAAAAACAAGAATGAGCTCGAACAATGTCTGTTCACCCCTCCCCGCGTCTCACGATCCAACAAACTTATCTTTGTGATATATGAAATAAAACCCATAACTAATTAGTTTGGCATGACTCAGCAAGAACTTAAGAATATGGCAGATGTGCATTAGAATAAGTTTCAATTGTGTTTTTACCCACTATTTAAGGCATACAATGTCAAGTTTACTTTCCAATTAATCCTCCTACCATTTCACGTTTCAAGTCAAACTCCTTACAACTTGACAAAGTCAATTGTCAATACTTGAATTGAAAGTCATCACGGAAACACGAATCTTTTCTTCACTAACCTGCTAAAAAAAATGGATAACAAAAAAGTAAGTTTTAAGGTTCTCTTGTGAAATAATTCAATAAAACACTCATTGAAATGCTTCAATTTTAACACTGACCAACTGTAACAAGTACTATTCTAAAATTTAGATAGCTGAGAATTATTTTCCAAATATTATGATCTAAGATTTTAAGAAAAATGACCACAAAATATGTTGAAGAAGAGAGCAAGAAAAAAGCTACAGACCCTTATTTCAATTTAGTGGGCCTACAAACGTCAGTTTATGATGCTTGTAAGCTAGGCAGGAACAGAAAGACCTTAGTTTCTCTCCTAATGAGTCCATTCACCTATAGTCTCTTATCAAACTTAAGTGGTCAATTTTAAATTTCAAATTTTTTTTATGAAGATCTCAAACTGTAACATCACATTGCCACCATATTAAAATTCACAACCAAGAAAAATATGCTAAAACTTCTGATGCAGAACAACTCAAATTCACGAAAGAGGAAACATAGTATTAACAAAGAATTCATACAAGGGATCCCAACCTTTTTTATAAACCAGTATTAGAACCAATTCTTTGTAAAAATGTGACTTAGGTTATCCTAAAAAACACTAACAAATTCACAAATAAATCTAAACCAAATTCTAACAATCACCCAAATAAATCTATAACAACTTTTTGAAATTTCAATAACAAAATCTTTTAAAACAAATTGCATCTTTCTCCACCACCTAGTAACAAAGCAAAATGTTCCATCAAGTTTTATGACACCTAGCATACAAGCAAGGTGAACAATCAGAGTGTCTTTGTGGAAAATGGTTCTCACATCTCTAGTTAAATCTCAGCAAAAAAGTCAGGGGTGATGTGTTATAGTTCCTCCTTTGTGATCAATGTCTTCTATATTTGGTAGTCCTTTTCAATATACCATATGTTTTTTAGTGCTCCCATGGGGAGCTAGCATTGTTTGCAAATCAACAACCCTCAATCATATAGGTCAACTACACAAGGAAGAGCTGACACTAAAGTGTTGGAGTACTAGCTATGGAATATCAACTACCAAAGAAGGGCACTTGAATATCCTCGATAAGATACTAGATCCTTTATATTGAAAAGTAAACTAATGTTCAATTTCAATAATATATGCATTAGGATATATCTTTCTCACAATATTGAAAAGACCAGCAGATCGAGCACAAAGCTTCTTGTGGGAATTCTTGAGATATCACTTGATGTGAATGTCAATAAACACAGTATCCTACAATATCCTACATTGTATTCCTTTTGTTTACAATGTGCATTTACGTGAATTTTACAAAATTCATTACTTGGTGTAGATTTTCCCTTAACATCACTATGTATCTCAAATATGCAGAAAGACTTCTCAGCTAATTTTAAGGAGGGTGGAAGATGCTAGGTAAGGAAATAGCTGGTAAAGAAACTATTGAAAGGGTAACAAGCTTAAGACCTCCATATACAACCTCAAATAGGCTTTTATCCATAGAATGGTTTACAAACCATTAAAAGCATAGTCAACAATCAGTAGGATAAAATTTAAGAAACCCTATCCACAACAGTAGGGAATCTTAAAGCAAAGTTAATGCTAAGGCCTTCCTGTTATTCTTAAGGAAGTGGTAAGGATGTATAGAGGCCCATGTTTTGCTTGGTTGTCTAAAAAGTATAACATTGTTACATGATCCTATCCACAGTTCATCTCAAGGATGACACTTGTCTTTTCTGAAATGGCCTAGTAGACCTTTTATGTTAACTCCTATGTTAAAAAGACTAAGTGACGTTTACAGAACATATAAATGAGTGCCCATAATAGCTAATCATTCTTAATCATAAAGAAACCTAAATTATGACGATTCCTATCTTAGATGTATTTCATCCTTAAGGTGTTTAAATCGTATTAACGTAGTTTCCATCTTGTAGAAAATGACTACTATTCAACTAAATGTGTCAGCACACTCGTTATCCTTTCTAAGTTTGTGCTTCATGACAAAAGTATACTCCTGGAGGATCTCATTTAGCATGTTTGGCATGTTTTGGTGCTTAACTTTATTTGAGAAAAATGTAACAAAGTTTAGATAATAGAGTAAAACTCTATCATTATCATATGTAGAGAAGTGTTTGTCAAGACTCATTAAATTTCTCATTAAAGAAAATAACAGGGTACCCTTCTTAGTTTATGTTCCCTCTAATTCCTATCCTAAATGCATCATGGGGTACATGGAATGATTTAGGATGGTTAAGATGTTTGACGACATGGTCATTAGTTATCCTTTCATAAATGAGTGTCCATAAATAGGTAAAGTTAGTTAAATTATAATGATTCCTACCATAGAAGTCTTTCATCCTAAGGTGTTCAAATCATATTAATGTAGTTTCTACCTTGCATAGGATGACTACTACTCAACTAAATGCATCAGCACACTTGTTATCTTTTCCAAGTTTGTGCTTCAAGAAAAAAATATACTCCAAAGTCATCAAGTCAAGCAAGTCATTCTTTCTCAGTGTCACTAATGTTGCAAAGTCTTCTTAAAGTCCTTTCATTTGCCTATTGAATTCAACACGTTTCAAGGGACACATGTGGAAGGTTTGCTACTTGTCATCTAGAAACAATGTGTATTATATGTTGAACTAAAAGAAGTAAGAAGAGGTGGCAATTCAATCATCTAAGATCTTGAGTTCAAGGGGATTATCTTCAGGTGAGGCACTAGGACAACTTAAGGTCCAAGGCTAGGAAGTCTACTTTCATTCATGAGTCCTTTTCACCTTTTTCAAATTAAGATTGTGTAAGAAGATGAAGGAATTTCCTTGACTACTCAGTTGGCCTACGTCTTGGCTCATCTAGGTTAGGTTTGGCCAATAACTTGACGTTTAGCCATTATATTGAAAGATATAGGTGTTTCTATCTGCAATAAGTTATGAGTATCTACAAAGGATGATATGGCCATATTCATGGAGAGGACACCATTTTTCATTAGTGTAAGGGTTGATCTCCATAAGGCCCAATCATCTTTGTGCAACCAAGAGAAAAGTTTGATTTACCCGCACTCTGTTAGGATTTGGGTTTGGTTCTGGTGGAAATAACTTGTGTGGAAATTACATGAATGCAAATTATGTTGTTTATAATAAAAATTTCCATACTTTGCATATGAAAAATGTTAGTGTATTTCCATGTGCTATCAATCTTGAGTGTGGAAAATATAAGACACATCACAAGAAGCTACAATTTCTCCCTCTCCTATTTTTGAATTTTGTCCTAGTAGTCAAACTCTACATTTCTCTGGGTCAAAGATTATGTTACTTCATATTCAAGATAATGCTCAAGCTACTTCATGTTCAAGATAATGCTCAAGTTCTATGGACAAGACACCATGTGTGAGCATTTTGATGGTACGTTTCATCAGAATTTTATGTTTTGATGTGGTTTATATTAAAACTAGAGCTCATAATTTTCCCTTAGTTTTGTGGGTTGGCTTTTACATGTATCTGTTCCGGATATGTTGAAATAATTTTCTGTTTCTAACTAGATTTGTCAAAATTTCTAGCCTAAGTCTGTCAATAGAGTGAATTGTAGTGTCTAGGGTCGTTTCATGCACTTGTGGAATTCACCAAACCTACTTAGCTATCTTGTCACACTTAGAGATGATTGTTTCGATTTTATTCATTCACTATACAATTCACCCCTAAAGTGTGTCGACACATACATTTTGATTAGTGTCATTACACTTTGTGATGGGTTCTAGTGCTAGTTAGTCTTGGGTAGCCTAAATACTTGGCCAAAATTTCTTGCCTACTCTAGTGAGTTTCATTTTGATAAATTGAGCTTGTTAAATACGGTTTATGTACATCAATCAAAATAATCCTTAATCTCTACTATCTAATCAAGGAATGTATTTGGGTTCAACCTATAGCCAAAGTAGATATGTTCACTTTAGCTTGCCTAGTGATCTCTTTCTTCTTACCTAGCCCTAGCCCTTATGGTTGTATTTAGAAAAATAGTTGCATCTCTTCTAGGTGTTCATTGAGAATCATAATGCAAATTACATCTACGTGAAACATATGGATTAACATTTTCTAATAACTTCATTAAATTTTTCTAGATAACTCGCTTAACTTCTTAGGGTTTTAAGCCACGTTTGCAAGTTGGACTAAAAATTCACCCACCTACTCTTTCCATTTTTTGAGTGACGTTTGAGATTCAATGCTAAAGTTAACAAGTAATGAAATCAAAAACATAGTAACGCTGGTAAACTAAGGGTGCAAATGTAGGAACTAATCATTATTTTAGGGATAAAATTATCTATGAAGATCTTACAAGAAAACAAACGCAAAAAAATTTATGTTTTTAGGTGGTGAGTGAAAAAAAAACTAGTGTTTGGTGAGAAAAAAATCTAGTAGTTGCAAAATTTTAAGAACTAAATTAAATAGGAGTAATCTTTAAATGAGGAATGTACTTACTGGGATAATATGAGCCCTTGTTACTAAAGTTTCACATGCATATATTTCAATGATGGGGAGTGATGTCCTCCTCAAAGTGGATAAATCTCGATTTTGTAACAAAGATTTGTTTAGTTCATTTGTTTAACTAAACTGGTCTATAAAATACCTAGATTTCAAATTTGCTCGGCAATGTAACGGCAAGCAAGGAACCGACTCCCAGTTGCATGACCGGCAAGGATACCACAGTAGAGGTGGATGACGTCAAGTACAAAGGGCCAATCAAGCAATTAGCGGTAGCATTTACTGGCTCTTGGTTCCCCAAAAAGGGGGCATGAAGGTGGATTCGAGCTAAGGTAGCATGTGACCTAGTGTTGTGCTAGTCTAGCACAACATACCCATCGCCCAGCAACGGCAGTGGAAAGTTGGCTTTGATTACAGAAGGATGCATAGATGGTTAGATAAGGCACATGGATGAGAGTAATAGGAATAGGTGGGAGATTGTTACAAACAAACTGAATGGAAATTATGGCTTTGACACCACTTGATGCAACATCAAGACTAACTCAAATTTCACTGCAGACTAAAAATAATATTGAAAAAAGATTAATTAATACAAGAGATCCTAGCCCCTTTTATAAACCAGTATTAAGATTGGTCCTTTGTAAAAGAATGAATGGGTTAGCTCAAAAAACTCTTACAACTTCCTAAACAAACTCTAACAAACACCCGAATAACTCTAAATGACCTTAAAGTTTAAATAACAGAATTTAAAAACAATATAAAAAAATGTGTCACCTTATATACAGTAACTATCCACTTAGGAAAGCCAACTCTCATTGTGTTCAAATTATATCCTAATTTATATCTGTTTCCAGCATTAGGATAAAAATTAATCCTCCA
Organism: Alpinia galanga; assembly: GCA_037177395.1. Classification (NCBI taxonomy): domain Eukaryota; kingdom Viridiplantae; phylum Streptophyta; class Magnoliopsida; order Zingiberales; family Zingiberaceae; genus Alpinia; species Alpinia galanga. Next base: position 14,396 of record JBAMHZ010003309.1, read on the forward strand.
CAAAATATTGTAAATGAAAAATAATGATGAAAGCATTAAACTTCAACAAGTGTCACATCAAACAAAAATATACTACATACATATAAAAACTTGCACACTAGCGTTCTGCATTCAAAAGAAAAGTGTGAACAAAAATATCCAACGTCCATCATGTCTTGTATTAATGTTACTAAGATCTGTGATACTCAACTCTGCCCCTAGTGCTCAAATTAAAATAAAAATCTAAACTGAATGGGGATTCAGAATAAGGCTGACTGTCCAAGATTCACACCAAAGACTCAATTAGATGTAGTTAGCTAATTGAGTTACTTTGTTAAGAATGTCATATGTCCACAAATGTAACATGGAAAATCAACCAATCTATAAGATAATCGATTATCAAGACAAATAGTATCAATATCAAAGTCGAAATTATGAAGACCAGCTAACTGATCTCTGTAAATTAGTCAAAAGAGCCAAGTTCAATTTCTAAGGAAAGTACAACATCAAAGTGTATTTGTCGGCAACAATAACAACAACAACCAAGCCTTATTCCACTAGGTGGAATCAGCTATCAAGATGTATTTGTCCCAACTAATATATGGGGTGGTCATTCATTGAGCTCCATGCAAAGCTATCTCACAAGCAATAGTCAAAATTAATTACAAATCATCTTTTATTCCATTAGCTAAGATTTTTCTTTTGTTTCCCTCTATTTTCCATTCTAATTAGTTCAACTCTTCTGCCTAAGGTGATCTCCTTTGAGCATGTCCACATTATCTCAACCAATTTACTCTAGTTTTTTAAAAAATGAGTAAGATTAACCAATATCTGACAAAACGGAATTAGGCAAGATGAACTGCCGAATACAAATCACCAACTTATGTTCTGACTTTACCACATTAGAAGCGTAAAGAACCTGGATTTGAAACTTACACCCAACCAGTTCAAAAGGTCAGAAGAAAACTCTCTTCAGCTGACTGGAGGATAAAACAACTACTTCTAGGAAGTGAACATAAGTCGTGATCCTGTAAATGCAAGAATCTAACGGTCTCTAGTTCCTCAAGATAGATCATACGTACAGCCAGACACTCTGCAAGACCATATTTGTTTCAGACACACATACTCTTCTAACATCACACAAACCAGAGACAAAGAGTTCAACTCCCGCCCATGATATAGCATCATAAGTTTCACACCGATGCGCAACTACATGCTTCATTGCATCCAGAACTAACCAGGATCTACAATCCAAAACACAGATCTGACCATAATAACACCAGAAAATCGGAAAGAAAGATCCACCTCCAATAGGACTGAAAGAACGAGAAGATTGCGGACGATCCGGCGGGAAGTCTGCGCCCGCCGCTTCAATCGCGAGTGCACTGCAGCCTCCTCCTTGGACAGGTACTGCAGCCGCTTCTCGTAGTCTTCCTTCCCCCTCCCGAAGATTCCACGCCAAAGCCTCGAGAGAAATCCCCTCCGCTGCTTCCTGGGGGAAGGAGCCGGCTCCGCCGGTGCCGATGTGTGGTGTGCTAATGCAACAGGGACGGCATCCTCCGCCGCCATATAGGGAAGCAAAAGAAAAACAGATCGATGAAGGGGATGCGAAAAGAGGGGAAGCTTTGGGTCGGATCGGAGAGGAGAGGGGATTGCTTTGTCGAACGGAACTAGACGAGGAAGGAAGAAGGATGAAAGAAGGTTCTGGATGCTTGCCTTTCGGCTCTGGTATTGCGCGTCGTATCGCACGCGATGTGTCCGATCTGAAGGGCGTTGGATGGAATTTTATTCGGCAATTTATGAAAGAGCGAACGTAAAGTAATTAAATTTTCAAAATATATTTTTTTATTTTTAAATTTTTCAAAGACAACTTAATTTCTGTATTATTGACTTTTTCTTTCCTTTTTTTTTTATCTCTTTACATTCTTTTTTTTTTCTCCTAAATTAATTTTTTCTTATTTAATATTAATATTAATAAAAATCAAAATTACACTGTAATAGTCATCTTTAAAAGTGCATTTAGTTCAAATTATCATGGATAACCTTAATTATGTGATTATTAGATACTCATATAATCAAAATTATAGGGAATAAATACTCATATAACTAAAGTTATAAGGAATGAAATATAACTCATATTGTTTGGTTCAATCTTAAATAATACAATAAAAACTTTTTGTTTAGATGTTTAAAGTATAACATAGCTTAACATTTTACTGTATTATCTTTGGTTCAATTATAAAATTTCATTTACTTTGAAATATATTTGATAATGGTCGTATCAATCGAGACGATCATCATCGTTGCCCGATGAGATGGCAGCAGGTAGCCACCAACAACTATACTAGTTGTGCCGGCAATATATATCACGGCAGCAGTCATCGACGACCGACAGCGGTGGTTGGCGATCAATGACAGTAACGGTCAACGACGGTTAACCAACGATTGGCTCCGAGGGGCAGTAGTGACCGACGGCGGCGGTCGGCCAGCCATTGACCGGTGGCGACGGTGGGTAACAATGATAGCCGACGTGGGTAACGATGGTTGGCAGTGGGCAACGATGGTCGGCGGTGGCCAACGATGACCATCACAACGATCAGTTAGAGTTTTAATTATATTAATAATTTATGTATGGCCGGAATGATATTTGATAAATTGACAGGGGTATTTTTGTCCTAAATGGTAAAAATCAGAAGATAATTTTGGAGAAAAAATTATAACCTCGAAATCTGATTCTGGATTTCTTAACCTTTTTGTTGACGTATCATGGCATATTGGACATCCATCATAATTCGATAATCGTTCAAATTCTGAACCAAACAGAGTTTTTATTAATAATCTTAAATAGATAACCAATATTATCAATAAATATTCCGAACCAGATGCACCCTAAGAGACCTATGATAGTGTTGGTCTAAAAACTAGCATTATGGTAGTGTCGATCTCAAGAGACCAACACCATGAGATGGTAGTGTTGATTTCAAAAGACCAACATCATCATATATGATATTGATTTTTATCAACATCACAATAGTACTGGCTTTAAATTATCAACACTACTATGATGTTGGTTTCAAAAAATTAGCACCACGATAGTATTGATGTGTGTCAATCCTTTGCAATCGATTGATTAAGATTTTGATTATATTTAGATAAATTGAAGTTTGATAAAATTCGAAGGGTCATTTTGAAAAAAAATGTTAATCCCAGAATCAATAAAAATCTTACCCTTCCTAAGGTAATATGATTCCTGGTTGCATGACTCTTTTACTAAAGTGACGGACATCCTTCGTTATCCGAAAATCATTGATTTCTTGAATAAAATAAAATTAGTGTGAATAATTTTAAATAACCAAGGTTATCCACAGTAAACTTAAACCAAAAGCACCCTCCAAGTGAGTTGATCGGAGTTACACTATGATAATACACAAATAAAAAGATTTTTTTAGAATCTTTTACACCTAAAACCTTGTGTTTATGTTGATGAAGGATGGAGTTAAACACGATCTTAATTTGACTAGCTAAACATAATCTTAATTTCTTTAATTGTTTTTAAATATTAATTATGTTAAAATAATACTTTTCACATGGATAAATGATATTGTCATATTTTTATTTCATACTTGGAGAGACTGAAATAGATATAGTCAAGCAAAATTGGCAAAGCCCATGTGATGATGCCGATTAGCTCGGCGAACAAGCCCGACTCCTGAGCTGAAAGCAGCCAATTCGGTCGACAGCTTGATCCCCGAGTTGAAATCGGCCAGCTCGGTCGACAGCTTGATCCCCGAGCTGAAAGCGATCAGCTCGGTCGACAGCTATATTCCCGAGCTATGAATGACCAGCTCGGTCGACAGTCATATTCCCGAGCTAGGAACGATCGGCTCGGTCGATAGTCCAACTCCCGAGCATAAGGCGATTAGCTCATTCTATATCCAGACTCCTGAGCTAGGAACGGTCGGCTCGGTCGACAACTCGACTCCCAAGCGGGAACAAAACAGTTCTGTCGGTGAGCAGGTCCCGAGGCCAAAGCGACTCAGTCATATCAATAGGTATCCCAAGCCGAGCTAAAAGGGCTCATAAACAAAGTAAGCTCCCGTCCTTATCAAGGTGGTCCCCTTTTTGAAGATTCTTTTCCCTACAGGGATAGAGGCTTGTGCATCCGAGGTTGTTAGAGAATGAAAAAAGACTACTGCTCATGACAGCTACCATAACCAGAAAGATGTCTTTCTCTAACGGACTGGCAAAGGAAGCGCCTCGCTCTGCAACAATCTGACAAGAGGGACCTCTCACCATGCCACCTGTCATCCACTATTCTGCCCTCCTGTCATCAGACGACGGGAGAGGATTCCTCCTATAGAGATATAAAAGGAGGAGGGAGGTAAGAAAAAGAGGATTCCAACTCCGAAAACTTTTCTTGATATAGTCTTCTTATTCTTCTTCTTTCCTTCCAGCTGTGTGATTCTGACTTGAGCGTCAGAGGGCCGTAGCCGGGATTCCTAGCGGCTGGTCTGATCTCGTGTTAACCTTAACAGGAAGAAGGTCTAGAGGAGACTACGCACATACAAATCATTCTTACTGTTGCGGCCTGGAAAAGAACCCTCTCCTCATCTTCGTCTTCGGGGAGCCCTCAAAAATCCCAAGTAGCATCAGTTGGCGCCGTCTGTGGAAAACTTCTGAGTAAGACGTCGACATGCAACCCCAATGAGCCCCGTCCAAAACCGCTACTTCTGACGAGGCTCCCATCATGATGACTCCTTCATAACTAACCTCCCTCATCGAAAAGGCGGTAGCCGATTCCTTAGCCAGAGAGGGATAAAGAATGGGGTATCTGCAACCCCATTCCGGCGACCTACCTAGAACCACTGTCAGAGACGAGGAAGACTCTTCTCCTCCTATCACAGCCTTCCAAGTCGCAGGAAGGAACCTTACCAAAGAACCCGCAAGAGCGACTAGTGGATATTCATATCCTATCCCATACGAAGATAGAGACGACCAAGCTGAGAGTCTCTCTACCCAAGCTCGCGGAAAATACAAACCTTCTCCCTTCACCGAAAACTGTAACGCCCGAAAATTCTTACAATGCTTTAAGATTATGCATTTCAATGTTTGAAAGCTTGTTTAATATTTGGTTGAACTCTTAGTAAGTTTCGGAGCCAAAAACCAATCGCTAGCCAAGTTCTAAAGGTATCGGTCGACCGGATTAAATCATCGGTCGACTGATGCTTGCACACGGGAGCGTGCTGCAGCTGGCACGCCCGTGCTTCAAGCCAACAGCACTCCCGTGTCCTCTGGACACGCCCGCGGGAAGCATCAGCCAGCAGCACGCCCGTGTCAAACATAAGCACGCCCGTGTGCGCAAGGGAGAACCTTTCCACTCCGTAGCACGCCCGTGTTTCAAGCCAACACG
>JBAMHZ010003516.1:0-19774 GCA_037177395.1 Alpinia galanga
TTCTCATTAACGTTCTAGATAACGAATACATCAATGGTAATTTTATTCACTACTAGCTGCTAGAGGATCACTAGATGACTGCCATGTTCTATTCCAATTCTTATATTATTCGTTCGGTACTTCTATGTACTTGTATGAAAATTAAACAAATGAGTTCAAATTTATCCCTAGAAACAGTCTTAATATCACAATATTCTCAAGTCTCGATTTTTTAGAGTATTTTTACCTGGAGGTAGAAGAGGGAAAAAGGATTGGGAATAGAGGGTCAGGAGAGGATGGTAATCCATTTTGGCAGTAACTTGGTCAGAATGAAATTGAAGGAATTGTGAAGCAATGAAATTTCATGTCATCCCTCCTTTTTTCCCTACACATCTACCATTTTGGATGAGTGAAAATGGAGAGGAAATAGACCCTCTGCATGCTCTTCTGCCCTCCTTTAGATCTTGTTTCTTTGGAAGGATGATGAATGAAAAGATGGATATCTAAAAAACATGGAAAAGATGAAAGGGAAGAATGTGAAAAAAAAAATTCCTTGAGTTGTTTCCTTGAAAGTATATAGGATAGACGGGTAGATTTATTATACTCAACAAATTATCATTACTTGTTGTCTTTTTTGTTGAGTTACCAAAGGTAGTGATGCTCATTCTTAAAGTTGAAGATGCTTTGGTATATTCCCACAAGTTGTTCAAACTTGGTCATTTCTCAGTTTACAAATTTTAACAATCATATTCATGAGATGAGTTTAACCATACAGGTATCTCATTCTCCCTAATTCTTCAGGTCATTTAGTTAGCATGTGTTCGTTTCTTTCATTAGAATCCTTGTTAATTACCCCAATAGTAGGTTGGAAAACTAAGATCTTTGATTAATTTATCATGTTAATGGCTCTCCTTCATTTCTAATTGGCTGCTGATAATCCATGTTGGGATTTGATAAGTAGATTGACCTTCCAATTCAGAGAATCAGAAAGTAGCCTAGTTATTGCTTTCTCTCGCTAATGGTGACATTATGGTCATCATTTCAATTAAAGTGAAATCTAAGATTTGGTAAGAATGCTGAAGAATGCTCTCTAGCTTGATTAGTTCGATGTTGCAATTTTTGTATTTGTTTTTTCAGATTCAGATATATTAGGATAGATTGTTATTTGGATTATTTAAGCTCATTTGGTTACTTGTTCTAAAATTTGCAGAAAATGGTGAATGGCGGGAGAGTGAATAGCTGGATATGTATCAATTTTGCAAGGAATGTGCAAGATAGTACTGCTATGGGATTTTGTCAGGAGCTTGCTAAGATGTGCCAGATATCAGGAATGGTATGTTCAACATTTTTACTACAGCATTGTTTACTACATCCTACTTAAATTCCGAATTAGCATATCAGGAGGAAAGTCCATACTGATTTTTTTTTATCTAAATGTTTTGCAGGAATTTTCTCTAGGCCCTGTACTTCCTCCTTTAAGTGCTCGGCCTGATCATGTTGAAAGAGAGCTGAAAGCGCGCTATCATGATGCAATGAACATACTCCAACCTCAGGGAAAGGAGCTTGATTTGCTGATTGTAGTATTGCCTGATAATAATGGTGTTCTTTATGGTATGATGTCTTGCCCTTAATCTTGTTTCTACACAACTTGATATTATTGCTTGTTGCCAAACATCATTTGGTTGAACCTTTTAGCTTTCATTTTTTCACTGCTTGTTTTCTTACTGTACGATGATATTTCTTTGTGATTGCAGGTGATCTAAAGCGGATATGTGAGACTGACCTTGGTTTAGTTTCACAATGTTGTTTGACAAAGCATGTTTTCAAGAAGAGTAAACAGTACCTTGCCAATGTTGCTCTCAAGATTAATGTAAAGGTGAGTATGTGGAAGGTGGATCTGTTTTTCTTGCCTGTTTGTATTGCTAAGTCTCGGTGCATAGGTTGGAGGAAGGAACACAGTTCTTGTGGATGCCTTGTCAAGGCGCATTCCCCTTGTTAGTGATCAGCCAACTATAATATTTGGTGCTGATGTAACGCATCCTCATCCTGGGGAAGATTCTAGCCCTTCTATTGCAGCTGTAAGTAAATCTGTCTCTTCCTCTTGCTTTATGTATAGTTGTTTCATAGTATTCTCATTTTCTTGAATGAATTTGGTTCCTCAGGTTGTTGCGTCTCAAGATTGGCCCGAGGTAACAAAATATGCTGGATTGGTCTGTGCACAAGCCCATCGGCAAGAATTAATTGAAGATCTGTGTAAGGTCTGGCAAGATCCTGAGCGTGGAACTCTTACTGGTGGCATGATCAAGTATGAATACAACCTATAGCCCGTACTTAATTAAAATATAGGATCTCTTTTCTAATGTCCTTGGCTGAGCAAACATCTGACACGTGGTATATCCAGAGAGCTGCTAATTTCCTTCAAAAAGGCTACAGGACAAAAGCCTCAACGGATTATATTTTACAGGTATGAATCTTTGGAAGTTGATTTAGAATTACTTCTCTGTCTATACTAACATCCTGCCATCTTCAGGGATGGAGTGAGTGAGGGCCAATTCTATCAAGTTTTACTATATGAACTGGATGCAATAAGAAAAGTATGCCTTCTCATTTGTTTGTACAGAGGTTCTTATTTCAGTATTTTTATACTCCATTTGTGGTATAGGCCTGTGCCTCTCTAGAACCAAACTATCAACCTCCGGTGACTTTTGTGGTGGTCCAAAAACGTCATCATACTAGACTGTTTGCTAATAATCACAATGATTACCATTCTGTGGATAAGAGTGGAAACATATTGCCCGGTTAGTTTATTTGATAGCACTATTATGATTGAATTTTGTGGGCATCATTTGACTTATCACAGATTTATACCTTCAAATTTCAGGAACTGTTGTTGATTCTAAGATCTGCCATCCAACAGAATTTGACTTCTACTTGTGCAGCCATGCTGGCATTCAAGTAACTCTTCTCATGACTATCACCTTTTTGTATGATGTACTTAATGCATAAAAGTATGCAAGCCCATTTAACAATGAGGTTTGACCATCTATACTTGCTTGAAGGGTACTAGCCGACCTGCTCATTACCATGTCTTGTGGGACGATAATAAATTCACAGCAGATGCGCTGCAAACTCTGACAAACAACCTCTGTTACACGTAATTATTCTACTTCAATGTCTCTTGTGGTATTTATAGTTTTATCTATCCTTTTAGACCAAGTCTTGAAGCTTCATAAATTTGCAGCTATGCTAGGTGCACTCGTTCTGTATCTATAGGTATTTATTCTGCCGTTTTGTTTTTTATTTTTTTGAGAATGTTTCTCTGAATTTTCACATCATATGGCTTAGTTGTTTGTGTTTTTGTTTTTATAACAGTGCCGCCTGCCTATTATGCTCATCTAGCAGCTTTCCGGGCTAGATTTTACATGGAACCTGAGACATCAGACAGTGGCTCTCTGGCAAGTGGAGTAGCTGCAGGGCGTGGAGCTTCGCCCGGTGGTCCACGGGCGACAAGGGGTCCTGGTACTGCTGCTGTCAAACCTCTTCCAGCCTTGAAGGAGAACGTTAAGAGGGTCATGTTCTATTGTTAAACTTATCTATGTTGTTCTATATATTTGCCGAAGTTACTTATTTCTTGTACCATCGTATTTAAGCTATATGCTTTTGCTTGGCTGATACTTGAAACTTTGGGAAGAATTGTATGCGGATACATATAAGACATACTCCTTGCGCGTCTCCAAGTGATCATTTGTCCAATCATTTACATATGGTTTGATTTAATTATTTGTGGTTGTATGACATATACTGCCCTTTTTGACGTGATGCAAAAATATATAATACAATCATGATGTATCCAGACAATCCTGCCCTTGTCACAGTATATCCAGGAGTTGTCTTCGGTATAAGCGTGTCTTGTATTATCCTGAAAAGAGTGAATTCAATGAGTATCCTAACACAAACGAGCAGCGACACAGCAACATCAAAAGATAGTGAAATGGTGGCTTGGTTGACTCGCCTGGGCCAGTGATCAAGCTGTTGCAATCTATTTGCTTTGCCTGGGTTTCCATGTAAAAATACTGAAGAGGTTTCGACCTTTACTTTGTCCCGGCTTTGTTGCAGTTTTAGCCAATGCTTGTGGTGTCTTTTGTGCTTCATCAGATGCTACTGTCACTGCTTTAACCTGAAATTTCTCCTAAAAATTAGAACTGGATAAATTCCTCACTGCTTATCTACTATCAACTTCAGACTTCAAACTGCAGCCTGACCAGGTTCCTGTAATGGACATTGTAGAATAGCTGCAGGTACTTATGTTTGATGCTATTCTCTTCCTTGTTGAGCTGCCTCCAGAATCCATAGACCGATCCCATGTTCAACACTTTGGTGACGTATATCTTCCAGGTGTAGCTGCGAATCACAGTTCCTTTTCCTTTATCTGCAAAAGTTTGATCTTTTGTGGCATTAAACTGGAAAGACGACGCAAGTTACCGTTCATATATGCGTTGGAGGCCGGCCATGGAGATCTTGTTCCAGTAGCTCTTGTCATCCCTGCACATCTCGAAAAAATCTGCCATTTTGCGGCTTGCTTCGTCTCCGTTGGTGGGGTTGATGTGAAAGCCCGAAACGCCGTCGACGATGATCTCCGCCGGCCCTCCCTGATTCGTCGCGAAGGTCGGCAAGCCGCAGTTCATGGCCTCAATGACCGTCAGACCGAACGCCTCGTACAAAGCAGGCTGCAGGAGAAGAAGACAAGCCTCTCATCCATTTCTACGAGCGTGACCTTGTAACGAGCAAGAAGAGTGCGCGGTAGCAAACCTGCACGAAGGCTCCTCCGGTGTCGGCGATGCACCGGTAGAGTTCGCCGTTGCGAGCGCGATCGGATTGAGCTGCGATCCATCGCATCTGACCCTTCAACTGGTACTTGTCGATCAAAGAATGCATCTTCTTGATTTCGCTAATCTCCTCCCTGTCCTTCGATTTGGAAGCATCAAAGAAGCCAGCCACTACGACTAGGTTGACGAGCTGCCTCAGCTTCTTGTTCTTACCGTACCACTCCACCAGCCCAGTTATGTTCTTTACAGTGTCAAGCCTCGCCATCGAGAAGACGATGGGCTTATTTCTATCGGCAAGGTATCCCCTGCGGTCATTCCAAATGCTGTCAGATAATCATAATCAAAAAGAGATGCAAGAATTCTAATGCAACAGGAGGACTACATGTGCTCATCATTGTCTTTTTCGCTGTACAACAGCTCCTCAATCGCCGGATGAAACGAACTCAGACGCTTCTGTTTTTGGGTGAAAGGAAAGTAGACAGATTGATCAGCTCCAGGGGATGCGATGTTGAACTTGGGATTGAAGACGTTGATGCCGGTGGCAAATCGGCAAAGCCCTGGAAGCGTAAACGCGTAGTGGCTTTCATACTGCCCTGCCTTCTCCTTGCTGCATTCGTTACCACAAAGATTTCCCTTTTACCCAGCGTCACAAAGCATCACAAGCAATGCCATAGTCTCTCAGAATCTCAATCAATTACCTTCCTGCAATTTCTTGATATGTGCTCGTGATGATAAAATCGGCGGCGTTCATCGAGATCATGTCGGCTGTGAATTGGCATGAGAAATGGTACTTCGCATCGAGTTCTTTCCACTTGACATCAGAATCTTCGTACTTGGTCTTCTCAAGAGCATGCGCAATGGTTCCCTGGTCGGTGCGATTAGTTTAGACTTTACATACCAATACCATCTATTAGATGCTATATAGCATTCGAGATTGCTCACCTGAGTAACTCCAAGATTGCTCGCCACGAGAGAGGCCACCAAGTTTCCATCAGTGTAGTTTCCAATGATAACATCTGGTTTGCCTTCTAAGATGTCAACTACTTTATCAGCAGCATCCTAGGGAGAAGAATTACGCATGGTCAACGATTTTGTTTTTCTTCCCTATCTGCTACCAAGACAAATCTCACTCGAGCCAAAAGGTGAACGACTTGCCTGAGCATATCTCTCGAGGTAGGGATAGACGTCGAAGCGAGACACCCACTCGCGTAGAACACCGGCTTTGGTCATGAATGGCACGCGAAGGATGTGTGAGTGATTGGTGTTGAGGATCGGCTCGAGCTCTTGGTTGCATTTGGTGCCCTTTGCTTCTGGTATCAGCCTCGTTACCTGTAATTCGGCTAAGTTTTGTCAGCCTCGTTTCATGTAAGATTACAATTTTGGAATGCATCACTACTTAAATTACCACAAGAATCCGAGGTTTGAATGACAATCCTTGCTGCTTGATCCTTTGTAGCAGTTCTTCCTCGAAAGCCTTGACTTGATCAAGAATATAGACCACCTTTATGCAAAATAGCAGCATATAGCCGCCATAAGACACTAGCTCAGATGTGAAGTCTACAGATTTTGATTTACCTACAAGAACATACCTGTCCGCCGGTGTCGGGCAAGCCAAGAACATCTGCTTGTCCAAAGTAGCCATGGGGTGAGAAAATGACGATGTTAAAAATACAAGGGACTCTGGCAAAGAACTTCTCCATATTGACAGGATCTGGTGCTTGAAGAACCTCTGATAGATAATTCAAGGTATCCTTCACTGTTCCTGCCGTGTCGCCCCATCCTTTCTCCAATCCCCAATCCTCGAATCTGCATATTTTGCAAGTCTTATTTCTTTGCTAGCAAAACTGCACAATTGTTTCTTGTAGCTCCTATTCTCTTCAGAAATTCAAGTATCCAGATAGATCACCTGTGTTCAAACTTTTGGAATGGTGTGTCCTGGGTAAGACCACTGACGAACACTTCGGCCAGGAGCAGTGCTGTCTGAAGCTTATTCACGGTACTGAGAGTTTGATTGATCATTAGTTTCTGCAAGCATGGGTCAGGAGATTAAAAGCCTTTAACAAAATTTATATGGCTTTGAGAGTGTATCGTCTGGCTGTTCTTACATGGCCTCGGTGATTAAGCTTAAGCAAGTAGTCCAACAACGGCTTCAAGCTTTCAGAGTGCTCATTGAGTCTTGACGACATGAATCTCGATATGAACTGCATGCCATTTCCTATGGAAGATGGCAAGGTGAGGAGGGGCGTTGATCGGTCGAACGCTCCAAAATCTACTTCCAGTGAGTTCACATTTTTTGCCCTGCCATGGTTCCATTGAATTTATAGGATGCTGTTCAATTTGCAGTTAACTGTTTGATTCTTTACTACAAAAGGAATACCAACCATTTCTCATCGAAAATAGTTTCTTTGCACTTCAAGTATTCAGAAATTGTGATTTCTTCGACTGAGAGATCTTCCGAATGGACCTTGACAAACTCCCACATTCCCGGTTGAACCCTGACTGCAAATGCGACGAGAGGAGGAAGAACGGCAGCTTCCTGTCGGTTAAAACTGTTACTAAAAAGCTCAAATGGAGAACACAATGAATTGCTGATTGTTACCTGAGTTGAACAGATAATGTAACCCAGAAATCCTTCGAAAAGCTTGGTCTTCTCTACCTTGTCATCGATGGACTTGTCCAATTCCTCCATCAACTGTGGGTTCTTCATCAGCCTTTTTCCCTTTGAGACATACCTGATACCTCACATGGAAGATAAAGAACATGTGCATCTATGTCTGACAGATATGCTACCTTACACAACGACAAGTACCTACCTCGAGAAGCACTTCTTCATCTGGTATCGGCTCTGCTTCAATGCCTCGGGCATGCCCTCGGCGATGCTGTCTGACCTCTTGAAGCTTAGCGCAGTGGTGGCAGTGGTTGCCATGGTGGAAGATTGAAGCTGCCTCTGCCTGGTTTTCTGGCTAGCTTTTGTAGCCTGCACAGAAGGAAGGTTGTGTATGTTGGCGCATGTTGCTGAGAGCCAATTTATAGGAAATGGCTGGGTTGCAGGATGCAGACAAGGCAATGAGTTCCCTTTCTTCCTCAGCCAGAAAGATGAAGCACATTTCTCCTCCCTGAGGGAAGAAACCAACAGGAAGGAAGCTAAGGAAGGAATTTTTAACTATTTGGAGATTCCTTGTTTGGCTTGCTTGCAAACTACCTTTGCAACAATGTCATTTTTTATATATATTTTTTGAAGTTTGCATCCAAAATATACCAATCCCTCACAAAGATACTACCCAAGAACATGCCATCAAGTATCAATTGGATTCGCTGAATCAGACCAGAATCTTGACCCAACATTTCTTATGTTGGCCACTTCATTGTGGTGATTGATTAGTATTTATTAAAATGCTAAAATTTAATGGGATGATTTTTCCTAAATGATGGGGTTGTTTTTTTTGTTAAGTCCTTTTATTTTATTTTATTTTATTGTATCATTTCTCTTTCTTATCCTTTCAAAGAATACGCCATTACTAACAAAGTGATCGGTAAATTTTCCTCCAGTTAAACTATTGAAAGACGTCAAATTCGCCTTTTTTTCTTCTTTTCAATGGAAAAAAAACAATCGTTCATGAGACGTACAGTTGATAGCAATTAATTATTAAAAATAAAAAAAAATGAAACTGTTACGTTTTGCCTTTTTTTACCCTAAGTTTTTTTTTTTATTTTCCTCAGAAAAAACAAAATAAATCGTAAACAAATACGCCCTAATTATCTTAGGGGGAAAAAAGTATATTAACTTGAAATGCACTACTTAAATGAGTTCCATCGTACAGGATTTAGGATGCTTAGGGCAGAGATATTTAGTGTGAGTGTTATCGTTTTTTTTTTTCACATTATACAGAATAATAATATCATAGTCTTATGAGAATAATCTATTGGTTAGCGTATGTACATATTATATAATGGATAACAGATCAATTTCCTATAAACATAAGAATATCGTCCCTTTATACACTGGTTATTAGTTTCAAGGATCAAAGATTTATCATGATTTACTTCTCTTATGATGGTCCAAAAGTGAATTAGTATAAACCACTACATTGACAAATTCTAACCTTCTACATAATAAAGGAATAAAGGACAGTAATATCACACGCATGAAAAAAAAAATTTTAAAAAAACCATCATCAAATTTATCAAATACTTTCTAGGATAATTACAAAAATCAATTTGAAGAACTTTAAGTCGTTTATTTACTAGGTGAATCAATGAATAAATTAGTCAAATTACAAAATTATTTCAATATTCTTAAATTTTAATTATAAAACTATTTATATATTAAATAAAGGCCGGGCACGATAAGTGTTAGATTTCTCAATTACTCTTTTTTGTTTTAATATTTTATAATTTATTCGAAATTGCAACAAAAGAAAAAAAAATCATTCATATTGATAGAGATAATATCAAAAAAAAAATTTAAAGAGAAAGATAAAGCAGATCGAGTTTTAAAAGAATCAGCTGGTCTTTCCTGTTTAATAAAAATTGATCGATCTAACTAATTTTTAACCGGTTCAAATATGATTTGGTCTGACTGTAACAACCATACAGATCAAAATTCAGGTAACAATAAGTTAGTGGACAATGAAATTGACACTCATAAGCCAAACAAAGAGGTTCGGAAAAACTGGAAAACACATGCAACCAAACATTCAACCCTCGAAAGGAAGGAATGGTAGCTCGACTAGTAGAAACTACAAGCTAGAGAGAGAGCAAGCACGGCAATGCAATTCCTTCTGTCCGCCGTGGTCTTGAAGCCCTTGCCATCCTCTGCCACATGAGGTTCGTCCGATGAAACTTTCTTCTCTTTTCTTATTCTTCGCATCATTTATATGATGATTTTGTACCACTACCATAATTTTGAGTGCTCAATCAGTTTAGATTTGGTTGCAAGAATCGCAAACAAAGCCGCATCATTTATATGATGATTTTGTACCACAACCATAATTTTGAGTGCTTAATCAGTTTTGATTTGGTTGCAAAAATTGCAGACAAAGCCTCGACACGACTACATCACCTGACTTGGATCATAAAACAAAAGATAGAGATAAACACACCTAATGACATGGAGGAAATTTTAAAAAAGCCGTAGTAAAACTCAACATGATAGGCGTCAAGATTGTTGCACAATGATGTGCAAATATGGCAAAAGATGAATTGAATACTGCAAACAAATTAACAGTACGATGGAAGAGAATGGTTTCTATATGATCCAAACAATTTCTACACTTCATTTGTATCGGTAAAAAAAGGAAAGCCAACGGGTAGGCAACAAGAAAAATATTAAGGTCAGAGTTGCAGAATTAGTGAACTGGATCAACCTACAAGGTGAATTTTTTTAGTTTACATTGCTATATGGAAGTTGAAAAGACAACCCACACGAGACTTCATAGAAGTAAACTTAATTCTTTGAAAATTTACACAACTTGAGTATGCGGATTATGTTCGACTCCTCTCTGAGATATTCAGCATGAAAACAGTTAGTCATTGGCGGTGGAACTGTCATCTCCTGGTCTTAGTGGATCGGGTGGTACTGATTTAGCCCACGTTTAGGTGGTAACTTTCTCAATATGAAAAGTACCAAGGAAGACGGCAGGATTTCAACTAGCTGTACCAGACAAAAAAAGACAAGACGAGCGTCATTGAATAATAGACAACAGTAGCATACATGTCATGGAATTATAAAGAAATAACAATTGATTGTACATAGCTATGTTCGTTATTGCACTTTTCAATGTGATTGATGATTCCATGAAGCAAAATATTGGTCTTTCGTGATATGTAGGATAGCTTGTGCTTCTATAAATAAATAGCTGAAAAAAAAAATGCAGTTGTCTTGTTGATTTTTTAAATGGGTTGAAAAATTACTTTTTTGGTGTTGGATAATGTTAAATAAAATTATTAGGGATAATCATCCCAAGGCATATCTAGTCTTTTGCCCAATTTTGGATAGGATTCATTAATGGATTTTAATTCTATCTTACCATAAGAATGAAATATCAAGTTGCAGCTTGGTATCAGAACCTCTCCATCCATCCCCCTTTCTCTTCCATGTGAACAGCCCCTGTCCCTTTACCCTTTGTTCTCTGCCGACTATCTCAATATACCACGATTCAAATATGGTGGAAAGCTCCTTTCTTCCATTCTCTTCAGGCCACTGCAATTTCTCTTGAGGCCCTCCCTCCGTTCTCCCCACCAACACAATATCTCCCTTCTATATTAGATATATAATAATATTTTGAAACAAGATGCTCGTCTTATATAGGAATATTCTGCTGTTGCTCTCTGAGGCAAGTGAGATGCACCAGCATATCACTTATTTATCTTAACATAAAAGTTACAATTCACAATTTGTAAAATCACTAAAATAATTCACAATTTGAACAACCTTGATCAATATGTTTAAATTCAAACTTGTAGAGACTCCAATTATACAAAATCACAATCTATGGTCTAAAGATGATAGCTTTGATGACTTTCTAGTTATTGAAGGCTCATGGGAAAACTACTCTATACAAAAATTATAGGCCAAATATTTTGCATTTGGTGTTATGAGCGAATTCATACACCTAATAAATGTCACTGAGCGACACTCTTAAGAATCTTTCAATGTATTCAAAGATCTCTATAAAAAAAATCACTTTATAAAAAGAATGAACACTATATTTTCTCTAATTTTGATTATAGTAGGCCTAGTATTGATGGAAGGTCTACTTTAAGATTACGTATATCAGAGACAAACTTGTAACATAGAAAAGAAGCAAAGTGTTGTGACATGATCTAATGTTGGTGCAAAATATAGAGTTGGTATATGTAGCTTGTGAGATAATGCACATAAATCCTTTCCTTTCTTGAAGATAACATTTAAAAAGTAATTAATGTGCATTAGGACAATCAAATATCCATGTACATTGTAAACAATTCAATGTTCCAACGAATACACTAATTGCATTAAGGTATGCTACCACTTTATCTGTGATGCAATAATGTTTAAAAAGATTAGTACGCCATATGCTTTTTCCAAAGTACAAATTGTCATCATCTTTACCGAGTCTCTTACTACTAAATTTATGTTTTTGTGTACCTGGCTAAAGCATGATAGATATTCATTCTATGGTTTGAAAGAGAATATTAGATAAAAATTATTAGAGATAACCAAAGTCCAAGTCATACCTAGCATTATGTGTAGTTTCAAATAGAATTACTTATGTCTAAGATTTATAAATAAATGGATTGTGTTTCTACTTTATAAGTAAGAACAGGATATCAAGATCTCAACAATAGAGATTCGGGCAACCCGATGCACAAATCTCCCGCCATGCAAAGTCTCAGGGAAAAATCTATTGTATGTAGTTTTATTCTGCTTTTTGTAAAAGGTTATTTTTAGAATTCGAACCCATGACCTTTAGGTCATTAGACATCAAATTTACTATTGCGCCAAGGCTCAACAATAGAAACAAAGATAGAACAAAATTATGATATAGGTACGAAGGTTACTCATAAGTCTTTGGCAAAAGAATGGGCTTGCTCAAGCTGTTGAGTAAAGATATCAAGCAGGTTAGATGTCTTGAGAGAAGACTTTACCTAACATGTTTAAATAGGGCCATACATGGTCAATTGGTCGTATCCAGAAGGTGCCAACAGATCACTTTCTTGAACTAATTTAAGCTCTCAAAGTGACATGGGTGAGCATGATATACCATTCAGGCATGTCCAACATAGTACACAAATGAAACCTAACCTATCCCATTGTCTACAAGAGTTTTCACATAGGGAACACTAAAAAACACAGAAAATTTACTTTTTGATTTCTAATGATCAATGGGACCTTAGTTTCAGTTTGATTCAGAAGTATTATTCAAGCTAATATTTCTCTATTACAAGATAGGACACCAAAAATCAGTCACATTTTTACTGTTGCAAAATGGGACCTCAATGCCAAAATTTGTCCGTTGCTTAATCAACGAATGGGACTTCAGGTGTCAATATAATCCAGAGTATTATTCACACTAACATTACTCGTACATGATGAGACACCTGAAATCAGTCACGTCTTTAATGTTGCAACTAAGATTTTGCAATGCACATGATCATGCAAACTTCAAGCTGTGTAAATCAGTATGAAAGAATATAGATCATACCATGTAGTAGATGAAGTTCAGAATTGGGTGGTCTAGAACATCCAAGTCTGCAGCTTTATCAAAAGCATTGATGCACATCTGCAAAATCAATAATTAGGATTGATAAATCTGATACACTAGAAAACAGATTATGAAGCAAAACTTGCTTTTTAGTGCAACTGTCTATATTTATGTACACTTACCATAATGCATCTCAATAAGAACGAGAGGAAACATAGAGTTGTAACATAACCAACCTATACAAGGAAAACTGGGTAATCAGTATAATCCAATGCTCAGAGAAATGAACATTAGTAGCTAATAAATACCTCCTGTAACTTCTTTCGGCGCCCTTTTGACTCCACAGGGAAGCGTTTCAACATTAAGAAAAGCCTATCAATAACATAATATCAGTTCATAAAGTAAATGTACTCATGGAGCAGTGAGTTCTCATGATAAGTATCATCAGGTGTGAAGATATACTGAATTATTTCTGGAAACTAAAAACAAGATGCATTTGACCTTTCCTAAACGTTCTTAGTTATACATATGGAAAAATGTACTAGAATAATATGCAACTTTTGTTCATATAATAATTAATAAGAAATAAAAAAACATCACGTTTAAGTTTATTTGTTTCAGAAGTTTGACCTGTTTCTAAATATCATGCACAAGAAAGATACCAACGCTTGAATGAGTAGAACCTTCATATAAGTTTTAGTTGCATATCCAGTGTTAACTAGCAGGACTAAACATGCATTACCCTTTTTGATATTTTAAGTCCAAACCTTCTACAATTCCCTACCAAATCTGTGTAGCACTTGTAAACCATGACAATCAGAAAAGGCATTCTTATAGTTAAAAGCCACAAAAAATTTCATCAAATCTCAAAAGAAGTGACAATAATGAAGCATTGTGCATTCATATAGAAGAAATTGCTGTAGGAACAAATAAGAGATTTTTCCCCTCAAGATGGCTGGAAGCATTTTGACACTTTGAATGTTTGTTTACTAATTTTAGGTTGCCCATAAACTAGGAACTGGATGTGGGTCAAAACCAACAAACTGACAAACATGTAAACACGTAAGACTGAAAAAGCTAAGACCCAAGCCTTGCCCTGGCCAAACTGGATACAGGAGTAACACATGCAAACTAAATAACCAGAGGCCAGAAAACAAATAGTGCATGTATGAGACTTTAAATCCCAAAAACATGTTACAGAAAAAATAATGATAAAAACAAAATTTTGAATATCTCTAGTTCACATCTGCTCAGACAGAGCGTGTTGATGAGATTTAAATCTCCAAAACATGTTTACAGAAAAATGCTGAAAAAAAAAATTGAATATCTCTGGTACACATCTGTTCATAAGGCAGAAAAGACTGGGCATACCTCCCTCCATATAGAAGAAAAGCAAGGGCAGCAAACAATGAGACAGCTGCCAAAGTGGAAAATGTTTCCATAATACATTACACTTTACATGTAAAATGGGGAGTTGAGAATACAGTATCAAGTAAACCTGCAAAGAATATCTTGGCAACAATGACCATGGCTCGGATTGGCTTCCACCACAAAACCAACCATAGAGAGATCTGCATACAATTGAAATAAGATGCTATCACTACAAAAAGGTGAGGTTTTTGTCACAATTTTATCACTATTTTTTATACAACACCGTAAAATAAATTGTCAATCAGTAATGAAAAAAATTATTGCTAATGTTGCATTTATTGACAGATCAATTAATAATATCATTGATAGTTTTTAACCACGAGACTCAGACCAATGAGATATAAAAATGAAATTGATATCACCAAAACGTTAGTTACAAATTAATAAGTTTGCTGATAAAATTTTGACATTAAAATACACTTTTTGTTTATCCTCTTAGACCTTAAAAATGAATAGACAACAATCAAGGAGGTTTTAACATTGCCTACAATAATAGGATAATCAAAGAAAACATCCTAACTTCCCTCAAGCTTGAATCTACCCAAAACATATCATTCCATGGTCAATAAAACTACTATACTACAGAGGCATAGATATAAAGAAGATATGCATCATCCATATAATCAAAAAGATATAAAGAAGATAGTCACAAAGAAGAATTTATGCAATCAAAATAACCAAAGAAAAAAAATCCATATTATCATTAGGAATAAACATTCGCATGTGATATGATTACTTGAAAAAAGAACTTCAGACCTCTCATAAAAAGAAACTAACAATACCTCAGCTTGAGGAGAAGAGGAATATGAAAAATAAATGCTTCGGATCCATATCTTCTTCTTACTAACGCCAAGTTTTCCAAATATAACCTCTACTTTTCTTAAATTAATTTTCCTACACTTTTTTCCCTCTCTTAAAATCCCACTCCCCATGTTTTTGGATTTTCTTAAAGTTGCTCCCTTATTTTGTTGAATCAATTATAATGTCTCCTTTAAGGGGAGTCTTGGTGCAATAGTAAAATTGCTGTCATGTGACCTAGAGGTCATGGGTTTGAGTAATGGATCCGTCTCTTGCAAAGTAGAGTAAGACTGCATATAATAAACTCTCCTTCGGGACCCCGCATTGATAGAAGCTTTATGCACCGAGCTGCCCTTTTAATCATAATGTCTCCTTAAAAGTTAGACATGGAATTAGGCCCTTAATTGGAATTGAGATTTGGGATCTAGGACCTATAACACCAAGGAAGGAATAGGGATTAGAAGGACATATTCCTTCCTTTAGACTAAGAATATGATCAAGAATCAGGAACATAAACTAGTCACGACAAGAGAATGCCTTTAGCCTTCATTAGAGGCAGTGTTCTTGACATTCACAACCTAAGGAGAAATTTGTTAATCTACAAGGGGGAAGGCATGATTTCATTTTGAAAACATTTATAAAAAAAAAGAAATCAAAATTTTGATTTGGTCGGGTATGAAATCCTAATTAATGGGAAGCCTTGGCACGACGATAAAATTTTTGTCGTGTGACCTTAGGGTTACGGATTCAAATCGCAAAAAGAGTCTCTTGCAGTGCAAGGTATATATAAACTAAAATAATAATAAAAATAGTTTTCAAGAAAGACTTCTAGTGAGAATATCAATAAAATTTATTGTATTTAAGAATTATGTTAATTAGTAAACATAACAAATAAATAAGAACAAGAGTTCATACTAAGTAACATACTCTAGTATGGATCAGTTTGTTTTATTAGTTTTGGTTTGTAGCTGCCCACCCTTAAATGGTTGATATGATCCTCATGGCAGGGGGTTGCTTTGAGGATGACAACCTAGATTGAGGGGGGGGGGACGAATTACAAGGAGGAGACTGTACTGTCATGATGTAACTCATCCATTTGAGTAAATGCCACATGGCGGACAAGGAAGAGAATTAGGGATTCACAATAAGAAAATTTAAGATGTGGAGAGGTGACAATGTGAGATGAAAGGGAGGGTTGTTGTCACATACAATATGTGGCCTCCCTCTTTAGGGGAATGAATGAAGAAACTAAAAGAGCCTGAGGGGACACGAACTGTTACCAGGTTGAGAGAAATGTTGTGTTGTATTTATAAAAGAAAATCATCAGGGTAAAGACAATTACTTGATATCGTACCCAAAGACTAGACCCGTAATGCCTATTAACATAATTGTTCTAACACCTACAAAAGGGATATTGAACAACACATACAGAGAATGAGAGACTATTAACCTGCAACCTATACAAATGCTAGAAGAAATCCTTTCCGAACATAGAAGGGATCGCTATATGCACTGTAGAAAATAGTAAGTGAAATTACCTGTATAACATAGATAACTGCATTAATTGCATAGAAAGCTGGTCTAAGCCCATCAGTTGATACTGAACGTGCCTGAAGATGACAGCAAAAAAGTATTAAAAAAAAACAAACAAACACACAAACACAACTCAGTTGGCATTCTCTGTAAAATCACTAGCTAGAATCCTGAATACCAACCTGATAGTAGATTTCTGCCCAAAATAACACCAGCAAAGCATAGGTAGTGAAAAATGCAAGACCAGGAAAATCAAGAAGAATGTGCTGAATTATCTGAAAAACCGACAAGTATATTTAGATAAGCTCCAGAACCATCGAAGACACGTTAGAAAAAGTCAAACGAGAACACGAGCGCACCTCAGGGTGTATTTTATCAACATCCCAACGAAATACAAAAACCAGTGACCTAACTGCAATGCAGGAGTAACAAAGAGGCAGCAGTAAATTATTGCGTTATGACAACGAGTATATGATTACGGAGGCTAGAAAAATCAAATAATTACCCCCATTAACGAGGAAGTTCAATAAGTGGAAGACCTTCTGCGTCGTCCAACCAAACTCTGACACTCTACATTCAATCCTAATCAATTGAATCTGCAATTCAAAAAACATGAACGATGACCACAACGACAGATCATGACAAGAGAAGATCAACTTAGGCACTGAAACCCTAGCGTGCATGATCCAGAATGCAATTGAAAAATAAGGGGAGGGAAATTACGAGCGCGACAACGGACACGAGGCCATAGAGGATGGCGAGGGTGTGAAAGATCCGATCCTGCCACAAGGTGGAGCTGTTCACCTCGTCCCACCAATCGGGGCCGCTCCGGAGCAAGAGAAAGTCCAACGACGGGGCCATAAGCAGGCGCATCCGCCAATGCAAAAATTTTCCGGCGGTGGAAGCCTCTCGGCCGATCTGAGGGCAAGGAAGCAAACAAAGGAAGAGCCAAGAAAAAAATAACAATAAAATGGATGAGAAAGGGAAAGAGTGCGGAGGTTATCGCAGGCATCGCGGACAGCGCGGGGCAGCGGAACGGAACTGAAGTCGACACGTTTCTGGCTGTGGGAGAACAATTCCGACGGTCGAATCTTCTGAAATCGGCCCATAGATTGTGAACCCTCGACAAATGCGGACTCGGTTCAATCGAACCGGTTGGCTCATTAATAATATTATAAATAATTTTCTAAGTTTTATAGATATATATTATCTTACGAAGTTAATATCCAAAGCGTGGATGTTCCGACTGAATTCCGATTAAATTACAGTTGAATTTTAATTGGATCACTGTTGAATTCCAATCAAATTATAATGAAATTTCAATCGGATCATGATTATAATTGGATCAAATTCCGATCGCACATAGTCGCAATTTGATTGTAACTGTGGGCCTATTGCAAGTGGTTAAGACAGTGCCCAAGACCATTATAGTGCGCTTGAAAAAAATATTGTGTATTTTATATGATTGGATAATAGATCTATAGTAGCGCAGGATATCAAATCATTATTATCTTAATCCATATTACAGTGAATTTAACGAAAAAATAATAATTTTCAAAACAAATACAACATCAAAGATTAAATAATTACACAAAATTATCATCACATACATTTCAAAATATTATTATATCAGCATGTTTATCATCATACTAAACTAGATTAACTAAGAACTAATTAAGTTGCTAAACACTAAATAATATCACAATATATCATCGAAAATATTATCGTACCAAATCACAATCATAAGTTCATAATCACAGTTATTATCAATAAAGTGTCATAAATTATCAAACTAGAGAAAATAATAGGCCTATCATCATGCTTATTAAATCCTCCTTTTTTTATCGGTACCCAAAAAAAACGTTATTAATATAAAATCATAAAATAATATAAAAATCATTATGTAAGTATTTTAAAAAAACGTGATTTATGATGAATTGTTTGAAAATAATAATAATTGCGTCAAAGAAATATTATTTGTATTGTGTTATAAATAGATATTATTTTAAAAGTTTTTCTCAGATAATCCTATTTTAGGTCCTAACAATGAATAAATTTAATTAAGAAACCAAATGATTGTGATCTAGTGATCTAAACTTAAATTAATTTATTTTTTAAATAACTATAATTTTGAGGGGGGGGGGAATAAAAAAAAGTATCTCATTATATTTTTCATCTTAAAAATATTCTTATTTTAATATTATATTAACAACTACTATCTTGGTAATTATATTGTAATAGTTATCATATTTTATTATACATTATAATAAGTTATATTAATGCTTCAAGTAAGTACTATGCAAATAACTATTATAATATGTAACGATCCAAGTCAAAGAACATTGCTTTAACGTAATTTTGAATGAACAGACAGATTTTTTTATCTTTGCTTTAACGTACCGGATATCTTCTTTAACGAGTAAAAGTCATTATCAGATGGATGATGATACATGTCGACTAACTACGTTGTAGGTCAATGGACCGACTAATGATTCTTTCCTTCAATATTTAAGTCAGACGTAGATATACTGTTTTTATATAAACTTGACGATAAATAAAATGGTTATCGCACCCTTTAATCTCCGTTAATCATGCAAGCATTCGGACAAAATGCTACAGTCATCACCTTTAATATTCAATTTGAAGATAGAAAAAGACAATAAAAATTATTCAGTCTCATCTAACCAAATCCTGTGAGTTAAGATTATCCGACTCAAGTCAACACGTGACACAGAGCCTCTGGTTATTCCGACGGATGGATTATGGAAAGAAAAAAATTTCATAAGGGAAAAAATTTCTAGAGAAAGAGAAAAAAAATTTTGAAAAAAAAAATCTTAAGGAAATAAATAAATAGAAGAAAGAGAATAAATGAAAATAAAAAAAAATAAAAAAAATATTCATCTATAACTTCATTGATAAGGGGGTTCATTGTCCATCATCTAGTGATGACTATAATCAATGATCAACGACAATGATAATCAATAATGATTGTCATAAGTAGTAGAGGTGGCAGCTATGGTC
>JBAMHZ010003615.1:0-19774 GCA_037177395.1 Alpinia galanga
TATATATTGGTGGACAGATAAAAAGGAGGAAAATTTTCGAAAAAGGCAAAAATCGCCACGAGATCGCCGCAAGTTCTCCGTCTCCATCGGCGGCCTCGACGGCGTCGTCGATTGCGGTGGCCGGCCATCCTGCCTCTCGGCGGTGATCCCTCCGGCACGTACGCCGGCTCGACGCTGCCAATGCCATCGACGCGATCGCCCCACCCATCGGTCCTCTCGCGGCGGGCGCGGGGCCCCACGTGTCCTCCTCCCGTTGGCAGTCGCTGGGCTGGTGGGCTCCCACGCGGTCGCGGGGCACAACAAGCGTAGCCCACAGTGATAGAGAGAGGAGAGAGAGAGAGAGGGGCGGAAGGGGGCGCAAAATGATATTCCCCAATGTCCTCGATAGTAGGTGTGACCCTCTTTTTCCTCTTCCAGATTCCCGTACATATGGCGGAGCCTTGGGGTTTCCTCCCCTCCTCCCCTCCCCCTCTTTCGCCCTCTCCTCGCTAGCTCACCGTCGCCACCTGGGAAGGGCACGGCGCGTTGGCGGGGTCGGGTTGTGTCGCGTGACAGATCTGAATTGTGAAGCTGCCGCCTTCGCCGCCGCAATCGGGATCCCTCGTGGTTGATCCTCTCGTCGGTAGTCGCAGCGCGCGTGCTTCTTTCGCTGACCGCAGGTAGCTGCTGTGATCTCCTAATCCTGATTGTTCTAATCTGCCCAGCTCGGCTCAGGTTCTCAGGTGCCAAATTTGGGCTTTGATTCGAACACTAGTTCTGCCCTATTAGGAAAGGTTTGTTTTTTCTTTTTCTTTTTTCCTTTCCTTGTTCTTCCTTCACCAGATCTCTTTACAGTTATATTCGTTCGTCTGGGTTAATTCGTGGAAGTAATGCAATCTCCTGCATTTCTGTATGACTTATTTGATATCCTTTCTCTTGATAAGCTGTTCTTATCTGTAGTTGATATTTGTTTCCATGGGCCATTGATTGGAAGGAGTAATTAGTCTTGATTTGCTATCTCCTGATAAGTTGGGGATGGGGGTTTGTTGAGCTAGTTAGTGCAAGTTCATTAGGGTTAATTTTATGTTTGTCGCAAAATGTCACGTAAGTAAGTCCATTAAGCTGCTTCTGTCCATATCATGATTTTCGTATGTGTCATTGTTGAATTGCTAAAAGAAACAATTTGTATTCTATCAACAGATGCTGTTGTTGCTTTGTTTGATTATTTAGTGTTGCTTTGTTTGTTGTTGAACACTTTGATTGCTTCTATCTTCCTTCTGTGTTGTCTTACATTGCTCGAGATGATGGTAAGTTGGCATATGACTGTACACACGGATACAAACTTACACATGAAGCTTTCTATAGAGATGCTTTCATTTCTGTAATTTACTCTGTTTTGATTCAGTGAGTTTATTTGAATTAATATCCAATTGATTACCTGTTGTCACATTTGTTTTTGTTCTTTGATGTGCTCAGAAGATAGTTGGCAATGAAGGAAGAAAATTCTTTGCACGATAACATAATAGATCGGAAGTGGGTATTGAAAAGGAAGAGAAAACAAACCAAATCTGGTTTGAGAGCTTTAAATGGAAAAGAGGGTGCTTCTAATAGTGTAATTAAGAGGAAGACAAAAAGTGGCATCGATGCTTCTAGATCTGCTAAAAAGACCAAAGGGCATGATGGTGTAAGCTAATCCTTCTTGCGAAATATGCCTTTTATCAGTTGTTAGTTGTTGTTAATTGAGCCTTATTATTATTATTATTTTGTGTGTGTGCGCGTGCATGTGCATGTGGTTGTTAATCATCTTGCTTTCTTGTATCATTATCTCAGTACATAAAGCACTGCATAGAATTATGTGGATGTTCAACTTATATTATTTAGAAGCAATTGTCATGATATGAAAGCATAATTGGTGGATAAGTGAAGTATACTGCACAAAATGGCCAGTTACTAGAGATGATTTTATCTCCTTGCTAACTGTTGAAGATTTTTTTTTTCTTCATTGGTTAGCTTTAGTTAGTGTAACCATTTGACCTTATCAAAGCAGCTGACAGGCATTTTTAGCAAGTCAACTAAACAAAATTAGACTTGGATATATTGTCGTCTTGTTTATTCATAATGTATCTAAAGATGAACCATGTCTTTGTGAACTTCATATTGCTGATGTCTGATTTGGATAGTTATAGTCTGTGAAGGACCTGAGCCATTACTCATCATTGATATCTGCTTGTGAAGACATTTTTATTATCATTATGATTGGCGAGGTCTACATCAATTGCAATCACCAAGAAATTGTCAAAATTTGTGTTGTTAATTCCATCAAGTCAACGATTATGATTGTGAAACTTTTTTCACCTAAAACTTGGTTGCGAGATCTCATGGGTGTCAAGTATTTCATTATATACTTGTCCAAGGCTTTCATCATTATCACACTTCTTTTCCTTTTTCCTTATTCGCCTGTAGCATTACTATGAATGCGCTGTGTGTGATCTAGGCGGCAATTTGCTTTGTTGTGATAGTTGTCCTCAAACTTATCACCTTGAATGCCTCAGCCCACCTCTTAAGGTAATTCAAATTTCTTTTATGCTTCATCTGTTTGATTATGATGTCTTTGCTGGATGCTGATTTTCATTTCTTTTTCTTCCCCATTTCTTCAAGTGTGCTCCGCCTGGAAAGTGGAATTGCCCTAGCTGTACTGAAAAGAAAGGTAATGTCAAAGTATCAAGTAATATTGAGTCAAATGTAAAACGAGCAAGAACAAAGACCACCACTGGAAAGCCAGCAACTGAGATCAAGGAATCTGTCCGTGAAAAGGCATCAGTGTCTGAGAGACACTCTATTCCAAGAAATAATAAAGGGAAAACAATGTTTTCTTGCAGAGATCCAGTTAAGGCAGATTCTGATTTCTTAAAAGATGATAAATTGGACAGGCCTGGATCAAGCCACTCTGGGTCCTTACATGAAATTCCATCAGATGATAGAACTTTGAAAAATTCATTTTCAACCTCTTATTTAAAAACCAGTTCCCGAAGAAGAACACTCTCTCTTGTGAAAACCTCCACATCTGATGATAGTGAATGTCCTACAGGGAAGAAGTCCAAATTTCATAACAGTGATTTGCAAAGAAAGAATTCTGTTATTACAATTATTGGTTCTACTCAGAAGTCCAAGAAAAAGAAGCAAAAGCTCAGAAGTTGCAGTGACAAGAAAAGACCTAGTGCTGAAAGGGGAAGTGCAGATGCTGCTATTAATAATGAGCTACTTCTTGGAACAAATCTGGAAATAAATAAACCTATACAGAAGCGCAGGTCATCTGATACATGGAACTCTTCATCAAGACATGAAACCAAAAGAGTGAAATATGAAAGTGAAGAAAAAGATGAGGTAAATTATCTATGTTCAGTGATATAGTAAAAATATAATTCTAGAGTCTCTCTCTTGCAGCACTGTTGTTGGGAAAAGACAACTTTGAACATCATGTTTAAAATGTCACTATCCTTAATTTTTAGATTTCCTATAAGTTTCCTTGTGAGATTTTTATATATCTATGTTAAAGTTAAAGTGCCGCTACTTCTATAGGATTTTAGTTTGTAATGAAATGCGTCAAAGCCTCTCTTCCTTTGCAATTTTCCTTTATTATTTGGTACCCAGCCACATCAGGCAAACTTTGATGAAAGAAAGGAGAGATAGGCCAATCCTAATTTTATCTAATAGAGAAAATGAAACAATATGGCGAGTGAAAATGTAAAAAAGCTTACAGTCTGTTTCAGGAGTTAATTAGTTGTGGAAATGTTTATTGAAACAGAAAAACCTAAGAATTTAGATTTTCTTTTGGGCAACATGAGACATGTGCCTCTTGTACATTGCCTGATGTGTATTGTGGATTCAACAACAGGAGGCGAATTTGTTTGTTTCTTTGTTTTTGTTTATTTCAAGTTTGTTCACTATGATAGTTGTGCAGTATTGAGACTTTGCCTTTGTCAAATTTTTTATAACATTAGAGTTGGTTCATTCCCTCTAATGATTTATGTCATCTGAGTTGACGATATAGTAATCTCTCTACAGGTGTTTCTATGTGGATACTGTAGAGATAAAGCAGAGTTTTCATCATAACTGGATCCTTAATGAATTTACATTGCTGGTTAATGATCTTGTTGTCTCTAAGCTGATGATGTAGTAATTTGTTAATGTTTTTTATTGCTTGCATAGCCCTGTTTTTCTTTATATTACAATAGTATGATTAAGGGCCTATAGTCCTCTTGGATCATAGAATACTTGCTATAATTGGTCTCTTACATAAGGTGGCGATTTTTTTTTTCCATTCTATTTTAGTTATTCCTATCTAAAGCTTTTTTCTAGTAGGTTATGAGCTAATCAGTTTATTATACAGATGTCATCTGAGCAAGCAAGCCCATTATCACAAGGTTTGGATGAACAATGCACACAATTACACACCATAGAAAAACAAAATGTGAATTCTTGGAATGACATTCAGCAGGTTTAATGCTTCTTGATTTCGATAATGAACTGTAAAAATTATTTTGTTCTTAATTCTTAATTTTTATTTGTCCATTTGAAAGGTTGATCGCATTTTGGGATGCCGTATTCGAGTCAGCACCATCATGTCTAGTAAATCATTAGAATCAGAACATGCTGAATCTCATAATTATTCAGGGAAGCAGACTATTATACAACCAATTCATGGCCTAAATAATTCGGAAACAAATGGCTTACTACTGACCGAGTCACAGAATGAAAGTAAAGTTGAAATACAGGATGAAAAAAGTGATTGTAAGGGAGCAATTGATCCTGAAGTCACTTTGGTTTCTGAAGAAAAAGATTTATGTAGGATCACATTAGAAGATTATGATGAAAAATCATATGAAAATAAGGGATCATTGGATAATGTTATTTCAGCAAAAGAAGGTTCAATTGATGAAATAGTTACAAAGAATGATGATTTAACACTGGAAGATACTCCATTGAAAAAAGCTGATAATACTCAAATTGACATAAAAGTTATAGATATTGTTGGCACACAAAAGCAGAGTGAGTCAGTTGCGCCTTCTGGACCTTATCTGATGATTGGTTCCAGTGATTTAAAAGGCAAACATGGAATGTTGCTTGAGATGCAGTCAGATGCTAAAATTCTAAATAATACCATGGAGGAAGTGCAGAATCTAGGGACTATTAATGATGAAAGTGATAGCTATGAGTTTCTTGTTAAGTGGGTTGGGAAATCAAACATACATAACAGTTGGGTTCCTGAGTCTCAAATAAAAGTTATTGCCAAAAGAAAACTGGAAAATTATAAAGCTAAATATGGGAATGCTGTGATAAATATTTGTGAGGAACAATGGAAGAAACCACAACGTGTTATAGCTCTTCGGGTTCGTGAGGATGGAATGGAAGAAGCTTTGGTAAAATGGTGTGGTCTTCAATATGATGAATGCACTTGGGAAAGATTAGATGAACCTGTTATGAAGGAATCAGCTCATCTGGTAGATGAATTGAAGCAATTAGAAACTCAGACTATTGACAAAGATGTTAATCATGATTTTTATTGCACCAAAAGTGAATTCCAAGACGTTCTTCCTCTTCTTGAGCAGCCAAAAGAGCTAAAAGGTGGATTGCTTTTTCCACATCAGCAAGAAGCTTTAAACTGGCTGCGCAAATGCTGGTACAAGTCCAAAAATGTTATATTGGCTGATGAAATGGGCCTTGGAAAAACCATATCTGCGTGTGCTTTTATGTCATCTTTGTACTGTGAATTCAAGGTTAAGCTGCCCTGTTTGGTCCTAGTCCCACTTTCCACTATGCCTAATTGGTCAGCTGAGTTTTCACTGTGGGCTCCACATCTAAATGTCGTTGAATATCATGGATGTGCGAAGGCAAGAACAGTTATTCGACAATATGAATGGCATGTCAGCAATCCTAGCAAATCAGATAAATTAACCAAGTCACACAAGTTTGATGTCCTATTGACAACCTATGAAATGGTGCTTGCTGACACTTCTCATCTTCGTGGTGTCCCTTGGGAAGTTCTTATAGTTGATGAGGGCCATCGGCTAAAGAATTCTAGTAGTAAACTTTTTGGTTTGCTTAATACATTTTCTTTTCAACACCGTGTATTATTGACTGGAACTCCATTGCAGAATAACATTGGGGAGATGTATAACTTATTGAACTTTCTCCAACCTGTTTCATTCCCTTCCTTGTCAGCATTTGAGGAAAGGTTTAATGATCTTACAACAGCAGAAAAGGTGGAGGAGCTTAAAAAACTTGTTGCACCACATATGCTTCGAAGACTCAAGAAAGATGCTATGCAAAATATTCCACCAAAGACTGAGCGGATGGTGCCTGTTGAGCTGACATCAATTCAGGCTGAATATTACCGTGCAATGCTAACAAAGAATTACCAGGTACTAAGAAATGTAGGAAAAGGCGGTGCACAACAATCATTACTAAATATAGTAATGCAACTCAGGAAGGTCTGCAATCATCCTTATCTTATCCCAGGCACTGAACCTGAATCTGGTTCAGTGGAGTTTCTGCATGAAATGCGCATTAAGGCATCTGCAAAGCTGACCTTATTGCATTCTATGCTGAAAATTTTACACAAGGAAGGACACCGAGTTCTTATATTTTCTCAGATGACAAAGTTACTTGATATTCTAGAGGATTATCTAGCTATAGAGTTTGGCCCTAAAACATTTGAAAGGGTGGATGGTACATTATCAGTTGCAAATCGTCAGGCAGCAATTGCTCGTTTCAATCAAGATAAATCACGATTTGTTTTCTTGTTGTCCACACGTTCTTGTGGCCTTGGTATCAACTTGGCTACTGCAGATACTGTTATCATATATGATTCCGATTTTAATCCACATGCAGATATACAAGCTATGAATAGAGCACACAGAATAGGACAGTCAAATAGACTTCTAGTTTATAGGCTTGTAGTACGTGGTAGTGTGGAGGAGCGCATTTTGCAACTTGCTAAAAAGAAATTAATGCTAGATCAACTATTTGTGAACAAGTCAGGCTCACAGAAGGAAGTGGAGGACATTCTTCGTTGGGGTACTGAAGAGCTTTTCAATAATTCTGATTGTATAAATGGACCTAATGCTACAGATGCTACTATCGGCAAACCTGATGCTGTTCCTGATGGTGAGCATAAACATCGAAGGAGGTCTGGTGGTTTAGGAGATGTATACAAAGATAAATGTACTGAAGGTTCTACAAACATTATTTGGGATGAAAATGCAATTCTGAAGCTTCTTGATCGTTCTGACATGCAATTAATTTCTGAAAGTGCCGATGTGGATGTGGAGAATGATATGCTGGGCTCCCTAAAAGTAAGCTTGAAATTGTCTTCAAAATGATCTTTTCCTCCCATGTTTTTATCAACATTTTTTGGTAGCTTTGCCACTCTATTTCGTGCTGTCACTATAAGTATTATATGTTGGTTGGAGTTAGATATTTCATGTAATAGAACCATCAAGGTTCAAGATACTGTTCCAATGTTGGGTACTTGACTAGTGGCTGTTTGACAAGGCTCTCAAAATGATAAGTTTCACCTGTTATGGGCAGGATGGAACTAGTGGGCCCAGAAGGTTATTTTTGAACTACTTTACGCCCAAAGTAGTTTACTTAATCATTTGAGGATAAACTTACTGTTCTTTAGTTGTTTGCTAATCTAAAATGCTAGTTCCTCTCACTTTACGGTTCAAGTTATAATTACAATATTCAATAACCTATAGTTATTTTATTTTATTGTTATTGCATATAATAAAGTGTCTTGCTGTCTGCTTTATCAGTCAGTGGATTGGAATGATGATATAAATGAAGAAGCTGATGGAATGGAAATGCTCCCTGGTGTAACTGGCGAAGATGGTGAACATAATAAATCTGAAGCAAAGGAAGACAATGCAGTTGGTGGTGCTGAGGAAAATGAATGGGATAAACTTTTACGTGTAAGGTAAGTAATTATGAGTTAGTTTGTATAGATTTTTTTTTTCATTTTATGTTCTTAGTTTTTTTGTTTTTCCTTCCATGCTAGAGGGAGTTATAATTGATTTTCTATTTAAGTGAACAGTTAAATTTTCTTGTGAATTGAATGCCTAGTCTAACATGATGAGAAATTTGTGGAATTGCTTTTTACCAAATTGGCACTACGATAACACTATGCTCTATAGTGGTGCAGAGCTATTTTGACATTTGACCTTCCACCTGGATTGAAGTTGCAGCTTACCTCTCTGTGCAAGCAAGGATGTGAAATTGAATTCATATATTAATCTTTCACTAGAAAACTCATTTTATATTCTCATGGTGTTCGACATTTGTGTAGAAACATGCTTTTCCTATGAAATTTATATTTTCTGATTTAATCAGTTTTGCAACATGTTTCTCCATGAATAATTCTTATAATTCTCAAAATTTTCTATTTTCATGTTTGCATTAGTAATGGAAACTAGCTATTCAATATTTGACGAGAAGTCTTGTAGATGTTAAAAATCTGTTGAAAAACAGATTACTTTTTCAACATTAAACCTGTATCATTACAGAACCATATAAAAAAATTTAAAAGGTCATTGAAAGTATTGAGGTTGGGATTGTTTAATGAATTCGATTTGTTGCTCTTCAAACTCTTTTTTGACCTTTTGTTTTTATATTATTTTTCAATTGAATCCAACTTTGCTGGCTTGGTCTGTTGATCCAACCAATAACTATCATGCATTCACTTATCATCCTCACTCCCATTATTATTCTCTTAAGCTAAACATTTCGCCTTAACCGAAGAGATTTTTCAAACAATCTACAGAACAGTGGTACTTGAATAAACTAACCTTACAATAAGGTAACTGGATTAGCATTACTAGATGTATCTTCTATACTGTTAGACTTCAGAAGTAAATATGCAAAATGATAATTGTAGTATTGTCAACCTTTTCCAATTTAACTGTCTCTATGTTATGTTTCCATGTATTTAACTGAGACATTTTTAAATGTTGTAACAAATATGTTCAATTGATAATTGGTAGATGGGAAAAATCTCAACTTGAGGAGGAAGCAGTTCTCGGTCGAGGAAAGCGCCAAAGAAAAGCAGTATCATACAGGGAAACATTTGCTTCAATGCCAAGTGAAACTTTTAGTGAGGTTGTTTATTTCTACAAAATAGTAGCGAGTTTGATAACCAAATTGGTTAACACGTACAACTAAGTTAGATATGTTGCATTTAGATATTCAAATTTGTTTTTGTCAAACATAACCGTGGGATTGGAACATGTGAATTTCTAGGCACACTTGAAGGTCTTATTGTAGATTTTATGCTCGCCAAATATCATAACTAGCTGTTTTTCCTTTTTTTTTTCTTTCCTTTTTAATTATTTTAATAAAATTGTTGGCCTCGATAAAAAAAAGAACTCTTTTTTTCTATTTGAACAATGCTCATATTTAGTTTTTATTTTCTATTCTTGATGTTTCTAATATCAAAGAAATTAATAGATTTGAATTTTTGGCTATCTTCAGCATTATGCCTCTTAGTTGATTAGTTGAAAACTTGTTCCTGGGGAATTATGTGTTACATTTCGTGTTTTTATACTTGTCACTAATCTTTCTGCTTATCGACAAATACTTCTTTTAAATAGGAGTTAGATGTCGCATCCAAAAATTTACCCTATATTTTGTAAAGCTCAGCACATTTCTTCTGCATTTATGACTATTTTCTGTTTATATCTTCCAGTGCCAAACTTGTTTCTTTTATGAACTTTGTGTACCTTTGTACTTCTTTTTCTAGTTAAGATTCTAATGTCAGGACTTATTTTTCCTACCTCCATTTGTTTGCTCCTTATACAATATCTTATTCTTTACCTGGAAATGGGATGTAGCAGAGTGACACTGAGGAGCCGGAACGTGAATATACACCAGCCGGACGTGCATGGAAGGAGAAATAGTAAGTTCCAAGTTCTGTATGTATATTTTTCTTGCTAGTCCATAGGAGCTTACATAACTATTTCCTCAACCAGTGCTAGGCTTCGTGACCGACAAAAAGAACGAATTGCTCGGAGGCAGAATGGTGAAGTATCATGTTTGATAGAGAGAATTGAATTGCCTACCCAATCACTGATTCAATCTGATCATGACATGGAAGGTTTGGATAAGAGAGGCTATGATGATAAAATTGAACAGATGGAGGATAACAAATCATTTCAGCCATTGGATGATAAGAGAAGTGAATCTTCTGCAAAATTCTCAAAGTCAATTAGGCACAAGTATAAAAAGTTTCATAGTGATGCTCTGGATCTTTCAGTAAGACCTCCGTCTGAAAACCTTTCGTCAGATATCTTTTTGCCTAGCCATCCATTCAACAGCATGAACGCAGCAAGTCCAGCTCCTTCTAACCACCTTCTACCTGTTTTAGGCCTATGTGCTCCTAATGCTAATCAGATAGGTGTATCATCTCGCAATAACCGTGGTTCACTGAGGCAACCTATATCAAGTAGCGAACAAAAACGACTAAGCATCGGAAATACAGAATTCCCATTTCCACTATCTTCTGGTTCTCGATCTCCAAATGCTCGAAATGATGAAATGAGGGAAAAACCTGATATCTCTTTGTTACCTGAAGCACCAGGAATGTCGTTGCACCACAAGTTGAAGAGTTTGATACCGGATGGCTACTTTCCTTTTTATCCTGTATATTCCTATCTTTTTGTTAAAAAATTTATTTTTCAATTTGTTTTTCATGGATGGCATATAACTTGCACTATTTTGCTGTCATAATCTTTTCTACAGGTTGTACCTACATCTGAAAGATCCCTCATGGATGGTCCGGGGAGTGCATCATTTGCTTCATTTCAAGAGAAGCTAGGCCTTCCAAATTTAATGATTGACGATAAGCTGGTACCAAGGTTTCCATTACCATCAAAAAGTTGGATGAAGCCACCTGCAGATCTGTTACCTAGCTTGTCACTAGGCATGCAGTCCACAGAAGGTTCTTTCCAGGAATTCCCTAGTATGCCACCTCTACCCAATTTCAAGCAAAGGCCAAGCGATATCCTAAAGAAAAAACAAAAGATGTTTGATCTACCTTCAATAAATGGCCTAGGTCCAGTTCAAGGCATGCATCCATCATTTCTTGAAAGCCAACACATACTTCTTGACAACGCAACGATGCAAACTCAATCTGTGAAAAAGTTGTTCAAAAAGCGAGCGAAAGCAGATGTATGGTCAGAAGATGAGCTTGATGCTCTTTGGATTGGTGTCCGTAGGCATGGAAGGGGTAATTGGGATATCATGCTTGCGGATCCCAAATTGAAGTTCGCAGAGTATAGAACAGCTGAAGATTTATCTTTAAGATGGTCAGAGGAGCAGCAAAAGATAATGGATGCACCAGCTTTCTCAGCGCCAAAATCTTCCAAGCCTCTACCTCTACCTGGAATCTCAGATGACATGATGAATCGGGCTTTGCTTGGTAGCAAGTTTTCTAGTATCGGAGGTGAACGTCCAAAGTCACTCCCTCACCTGACAGATATTCAACTTGGCTGCCGTGATTTTAAGTCTAGCTTTCCGGGCATTGATCAACTTGATCACATTAGTAGAATTGATGAGAATTTCTCTAAAATCTCACCATGGCAACTCAGTTATCTTAGATCAAGTTATGCGGGCAGCTCTTCTGGAGGGTTGGATGGATTGGAAAGGACAGGTTTACCATTTAATCCTCGTTTTCAAGATAACTTCACTGGAAGACTTGGTATGAATGTACCCAGCAGCTCTGCCTTGTACCACAGGGAAGCTGAATACAAAAATCCTTTATTGCCAGGTGCAATGGACAAATCTCTGAATCCGTTACATGGTTTCAATGGTGCAGCTAATTACAGCGAATCGAATGTGGGCATGCCATTGGAAACCCAAAAGCAGATTTTGCATGACTTGTCTTCCAAAAATGACATTGCTGTTGGTAGCTCAAATGCGAATAAACTCCCTCATTGGCTTCGAGAAGCTGTGAACCCTGCTCCTTCCAGGGTGCCAGAACCTGAGCTGCCCTCTGTATTGCCTCCTTCTATAGCTGCAATTGTTCTCTCTGTCCGTCTACTTTATGGAGAAGATAAAACATTCCCACCATTTGCTATTCCTGGTCCTCCACCTATCCAGCCAAAAGATCCAAGGAGAATTCTGAAAAGGAGAAGGAAGTTGCTTAAGCTTAGCCGCTTGACTCCCAATATTAAATGCACGACGAAGAATTTCGATCATGGTGGCCCAAGCACAATTCCAACAGCTTCAGAAATACTTGAATCTGAACCTGTTCTAGGAAGGTCTGACCATGATGAGAATCAGAACTTAAATTTGAATTCACCGTCATCATCATTAATTGACACACAAAGAGAACGTTCAGGCTCAGTGCTGGTGCTGTCTCTTGAGGCCCCGCACTTGACAACATCTTCTACGACCACCGGACATGGCGAATTGCCACTAACAGAAATGCCAGGGCATAGTCGACAAAGCGAACAGTTATTGAAACCTCCTGTACTTGAAGGAGATTGTGAAGGACCAATGGAGGAAGATTCAAAAGAGAACAATCGTAAAAGAATGGGAAAAGCTCCGAGTTCTGAGCAGGTTGATCAAGTGGACCGAGGAGGCTCAAGTAAAACTCACTCTTGTGCTAGTGGATCTAACCAGCTCAAACCCGTGGAAATATCATCTGAAGAAATCGAATTGAATGATCATCAAAGTGAGAATCAATGAAACATCAATTCTATTTCTGACATGCCACTTTATCCTCATGCTTGTGCAGGCAGATCCATGACTATTCTATCATTGCATGTCTCGCTTGGGAGTGCCACGAGGCATCTTTTGAGTATTCATAGTGAAAAATATAATCTTGACAATCTCATTGTTTTTTTTTCCCTTTTTTTCTTTGCATATTATTGATTTTGTTACATTTTAAATCAAATATATCTTAGCAAAGGTTAGACTTCTTAAAGACATTTCTTCTAACCTCTTTTACACTCTCATTCTGCCCTGTTGCTTTATATTGATCATATTTAAATTTCCTTCTGTTTCGTTTCCTTTTATATGTACTAAAAATTTGATGAACATGTTCTGCATAGCTCAACAAACTTATGCAGGCAACTGATTTAAGGTGGCTATGGGGAGTGATTTTCCATGTCTGATCAGGTTGAGATCCCAGTTGAATGAGAATGAGATAGATTTGAGATTGCATATTGGACATTAATGCAGATTAAGAATAATATTTGAATTTTAAATTTTACGTTATCTGGGGTCAAGTTTGAGTGTAACAGCTATAGGTGGATTTAAATACAGTAAGAGAGTATGTATTTGAATATGAGATAAATTAAATTCACGGACACTCCATGTATTTGAATATGTGCACATGCGAAGATTAAAACATTGTTCTGTGCAACTGCTGTTCCACAAAAGAACTGAGACACGAAACAACATAGATATGCCTTGCTCTCATGGTTTTTTGTTCTTCCCTAACATAGGACGGCACTGTTGCTTCTTCTTCACCTCCTGAGGGTGAGTTGTTGTCGCCTCTTCTTTGACAATAACATCTTCTTCTTCATCACTTCCTCCTACTCAAGGTCCTCTATCTTGATCCATTCCTCCGGCACCCGAGACTATATCATTCCGGCAGACTTGTTCCACATTGCTTGTCTTTGACATCTATAAGCAACTCACTTGCTCCTTCAAGATGAACAAGATGTTCAAACTAATCATAAAGCAGACTGCTCTCAATCGTATTCTTGACCATGCTAACATAATTGATCAGTTTCTATCTCTGTTCATTCGTTCAGTTTGAATGAAGCCTGCTTAAAATGCCAAAAAAAATAAATAAATCCAGCTTTCATTGCTGCTCGAGAGTCAGCTTCTATCTGGAGCTAGTTACATGACAGATCTTCATCACCTATTTACCCAGCTGAGCACGACATATAATGTCCTGGTTTTGGAATGATCTCAAACTGAACTGGAGTTAATGGGTTAGATTCATTGATGAATCTTGCAGCCCTTTCTCCTAATCTTGTGTTTCCATGTTCTCGGCAGCAGTCGAAGATCCTTGTCCACATTGGGATAGTTGGCTCAAATGGCAACCGCTGAATGAAGTCCTCGAGTTCAACCATACACCCATGTTTGCCTAGCAGTTCAATCATGCACTCGTAGTGCTCAATTCGAGGTATGACACCATACTCGTTGCTCATTGAATCAAAATACCGTCTACCAAGATCGACATATCCTTGACTCACACAGGCAAGCAAAACACCAATGAATGTGACATTGTCGGCTGCAACTTCCTTCTTCATTTCTTCAAAAAGATCAAGACTTTGTTCACCTCTCCCATTATATGCACATCCTAGTATAATTGTGTTCCAAAGGATCAGATCCCGAGTGCTTTCTTCTTCAAAAACTTTAATGGCATACTCTATCAACCGACACTTGGAATACATGTCAACTAATGCACCCCTAACTATAGCATTCAGCTGAAAACCATTTCTAACCATGAAAGCATGAATTTGCTTTCCAACATCAAGCATGAATATATTCGCACATGCAGCTAATATTGTTGTGAAAGTAAACTCATCTGAAATAGTCTCCATCTGCATCTCACTGAAAACAACCAATGCTTCCTCGCTCCTGCCATATCGTACGTAACTGGATATTAAAGAATTCCAAGAAACTGTATCCCTCTGATCAGCCATTATGGAAAATGAAATTTCAGCATTCCTAAGGTTACCACATTTTGCATACATATCAACCAATTGATTTTGAAAGAATTTATTTGATTCCCAGTTGTGCCGATAAGCAAAACCATGAAGTTGCTTTCCACGGTCAAGATCAGAAATTCCAGCACAAACATTCAATTGCAATCCTAGTGAAACAAGGTCCAATTCTCTTGTCTCCCTCCGCATCCTGCAAAAGAAATCTGATGCTTTGTCCCAACACAAGAACCGAACGTAACCGGCTAATAGTGCATTCCAAGAAATGACATTCCTTTCAGGCATCTCTTCAAAGAGCTTTTCAGCTTCATTAACTCTCCCACATGCCACATAGCCTGAAATCATTGAAGTCCATAAGACAACATCCTTAGAAGGTAGTTGATCAAATAATTGGCGAGCATCATTGACGACACCACACTTTGCATACATGTCCATCAAAGAGCAGCTCACAACATTGTCTCCTTCGAAACCAGTCTTCAATAAATTTGCATGAATTTGACTTCCTTCATTAAGTGCAAGAACCTTTGAGCAAGCCACAAGAGTATTTGATATAGTAAAACTCAAAGGCTTCACCTCTTCTCTAATCATTTGGAAGAATATTTGTATTGCCTCTCCTGCACTTCCTGCCTCGAGGTATCGACGAACAATCACATTCCAAGAAACATCATTTGGATGGAGAATTAAGTCAAACATCTTGCGAGCATCATCCATCTCGAGGCATTTACCATAGACATCAACAATAGAAGTATCCAAAATTACATTAGGAAGATAACCGTACCTCAAAATAAGGCAATGTATCTGTCTAGCGAGGAAGGAGGCCAAAAGATCGCCGCAACAGCTAAGCACGGATGCGAAAGTAACATCTTTAGGTCGAATTCCAGCGCTATTCATGCTGGAAAAGAGGCAGACCGCCTCCTTAGGGCAGTCGGAGAGGGTGTATGCAGAGATCATAGCATTCCATGTACCCCCGTCCATGGTGGGCATTTCATCGAAGAGCTCGCGGGCGTCCGCCGGGCTGCCGCAGCGCGCGTACGCCTCGATGGTGCGGTTGAGGAGGAAGATGGAGGGGGAGCAGAACGGGGAGAACGTGATGAGGTGGGATTCCACGCGGCGGACGTCGACGAGGGAGCGACGGGAGGAACATAGGTGAAGGAGGCGGGTGTAGACGGAGTGTGGGAAGGGGGCGGCGGCTGAGGAGAGGGTTGCGATGGCCTTCCGGAGGTCGCCGGAGTCGAGATGGCGGATGATGGTGGAGGCGGAAGTGGCGGCGGGGGAAGCGCGTTTGGGGCGAACGGCGTGCTGGATGAGACGATCGAGGACCGAGCGAGCCGTCGCCGCCATTTGGACGCGATCCGAGGATCCGTTTCCGATCCGACTTTAGATTCTAAAAAACTATTATGTCGTGAAAAAAAATGCAAAACAAAAACTATTTTTTGAAAAAAAAATAAACAAATTTCATATTTTTACAAAATCAAAAATTAAAAATCCTATATTTATGAAGGAAAATGTTTAATAAGAGACATAATCTAATTATTAAACTTAAAAACTGAAGTCTTGGTGATAATGCTGATTTAGTTTCACAAAATTTAATAGAAAAAAATTGAATTTCATGTAATTTGATTAAAGAATTGTGTCTTTTTAAAGAGGGAACATAATCCATGTCATCAAAATTATCTAGTTTTATATTTTTGAAATACAATTTTCTATTCATCAAGAAATATTTTGTGATGTTTTTTTTCATTGTATTAAGATTTCAAAACTTAGAAAGTAATTTTTATGAAAGAAAAGTGAAAAATTTTATAATGATTATTACAGCAATTATAATCTTTATTACCAATAATCTAATTATTAAAAACAGAAAATAAAACTTTTTTGTTTGCAGCCCTAAACGTTAGCCACTTCCACGTTGCAGAAATGCGTCTTCTCGAAATCGAGTCTAGCGACAACTCAACTCGAACGAGGTATTGAAATCGCCGGACGGCGCCGAATTCGCCACCGAAAAAATCTTCCCAGTGGTGTTTGCCTCAAGCTCCGGCGTGATGTACCTCGGCACCGGCCTCTTGGGCGGGAGCACTGGCAATGGCGCCTCGAAGCTCAGCGTGCTGATCGCCTGCTTGATGGATGGCCGCAGCGACGAGTCCGGGTGGGCGCACCACAGTCCCACCATCATCAAGCTTTCGATCTGCCTCATCTCGAAGTCCCCATCCAGTCTCGCATCCACCGCCTCCAATAGCTTCCCCTTTCCGTAGAGATCCCAAACCCAATCCACTAATCTCATCTTGCTCTGCGGCTCCATCGGCTCGATCGTCCGCCTCCCGCAAGCGATCTCCAACGCCACAATGCCGAAGCTGTATATGTCCGATTCCTTACTCACCTTTCCGGTGTAGAAGCACTCCGGCGCCATGTACCCCCTGGTACCGGCCAGATCCGTTGTTTGCAGGTCGCTGTCGTGGTCGACGAGCCTCGCGAGCCCGAAATCGCCGAGCTTGGCATTGAACGCCGTGTCGAGCATCACGTTGCTCGGTTTGATGTCGCGGTGCACCACGCACTGCTCCCATTCCTCCTGCAGGTAGAAGAGAGCCGACGCCAGACCCATCGCGATCCTGTGCCGCGCCGTCCACCGTAATAATTTTGCTGTGTTGTAGAGGTAATAATCGAGGCTTCCGTTGGGCATGAACTCGTACACCAGCAAGAACTCGGTTTTGATGTGGCACCACCCGATGAGCTGCACCAAGTTCCGGTGTCTCAGCCGGCTGATGATCTTGACCTCAGAGATGTACTCCTTTCTCCCTTGTTTCGAACCCTTGGAAATCCTCTTGATGGCCACGTCGAGATTTAAGACAATCAGGCATCCTTTGTAGACCGACCCGAAGCCGCCTTCTCCAAGCTTCTTCTCTTCTGAGAAGTCCTCCGTTGCGAGTGACAATTCCCGGAAAGAGAACCTCTTCGGTCCTCGTTGGCTCTCAAACTCCTGATCTATATCCTCATCGCTGTCCATGTCCTTCTCTACGCTATTATTCTTCCTTCTGTTCTTGATGCAAATCAAGCATAATACAACCACCAAAACCATTACAATAGCAGGAATTATGATGATTACAACCATGTGTTTGTTCTTCTCTGGCTGCAGGGTCGAGTTGAAGGACCATGATATAATGCTATGCATCTCAGTGAAGTTACCAGTGGCAGCGGAGAACCCAACTGTTACGTGCTCCGGGAGGACCTCTCTCAGATCAACAATGTAGCTTAAGTTGTAATTGGCACTTTGCGATTGGTTCGTCTCCGGATAGGTGAGGAAGAGGCTCAAGTTGTGGGTGATGGAGTCATAATCCACCCGTGCATTACCAACTCTGTGTTCCTTGATGCTGCTGTTCCAACGAACATACTTTGAAGAATTGATCGAGTTTATGTCAATGCCGAGATGTTCGCCTGCTGGATCCCATTCATAGTTGCTGAAGGTGTCAAACTCCACTGCCACTGCTCTACTGGTTAAATTGACGTCCATTGTGGAGTTGGAATAGAGACCAAGGTAGCCACCTTGTGAATAAACGGGAAGCTTAGCAGGGTATGGTGCAAGGAAGAAGGCAAAGCCATCAGCAGGGTACTTTGCATTGGAGTTGATGATGAAGGAGAATTGTGTTCTGAAGCTTGTGAGTTCTTTCGTTTTGTTGTTCCAAAGGAGGAGCGGGTCGTTATAGGTTGCTCTACTAGAGCTAGCCAAACTTTCATCCCCCTTGGTGAGCATGATGGCGGAGTCAGAAATGCCCGCCTGGCCTTCCAATGCGATCTTGGACTGTGAGGCTGTATCGAAGCTAGAGAAGTTGAAGGAGAGCGAGGTTGCTAATGGCATAACTATTGCCGAGAAGAGAACAGGTAAAATCCTTGCTTTGTGCAGAATCATATTGACAGAAAGTAGTTGCTGACTATTCTGCAGGGCAAGTTAATATAAAGACAATCAGTAACACGGCAAAATTGAATTTCTTTTTGGTGATTAGCTTAAGGCAGCTTTAGGTCCATAAAACATCGATTTATCAGTCATGATTTAGTGAGGTTCATAGGGAAATGGGTGAGCTTCACTAAATTGTTTCAGCTCCCAATTTCTTTGGAAAGAAAGGTAAGGTAAAGAAAAGGT
Organism: Alpinia galanga; assembly: GCA_037177395.1. Lineage (NCBI taxonomy): Eukaryota > Viridiplantae > Streptophyta > Magnoliopsida > Zingiberales > Zingiberaceae > Alpinia > Alpinia galanga. Next base: position 18,844 of record JBAMHZ010003615.1, read on the forward strand.
AAATAACATTCAGACAAGAACCTAGAACCACAAATCAAGCTAGAATATGACCACAAAACAGAGAGGCTTATGAGTTATAGTTCAACCATTCTCCTTTCCCAACATATACAGCCAACTTGAAGCAATATACTAATTGCTTACATGAACACTAGGTTGTTTCTGAGATACCTGACAATAATTGAAGAATGTATATGACCATAAAATAGGGTGATTTTATCAGTCATGTTCCATTAATGCAACACAAAGGAATGAGCTTCACCTCTAAATTCCCCCCAGTTTCCAAATCCCAAAAACAATTCAGCCATTTTATAGCATACAACAAGAGAAGTTTCTGAGTTTGTAATTGCAGCATTCAGACAAGAATTTACTGGTGTAAACTAACACAAAAGGCAAGAACAATGACTACTTAAAGCAGTAACACCAGTTTAGATTACCATTGTTCTTCATGGGTTTATCTGAACAAAGCAGAGGCGATAGCATCTAGAGTAATTGAGAATTTTATGTTTATATTTTATTTCTTGATCTAGGTATCCATAAAGCATACGAGGACATACCTTTAGTTCTCCTTAGTAGCGAGAGAGAGGGCCTATTACCAATATAGAAAAGAGTACTTCGATCACTAAAATGCCTATGAAGCTTTAGAAGATAGTCTTAGAATGCCACAGTTGGATTTTTATTATGGACAAAAATAAAAAAGGTGTTTTGTCATTTACCCAAGCTGCTGCAAGAACAAACCTTCAGAAAAAGACAGATTGTGTCTTCTTTTAGGAGTATGTTTCATGAGCACATTTTTGCTACATTTAATGCATATTTTCAAACTAATTCTACGATTCTTCGTCAAATAGGAACCTTTGTTCCTTGATTGGGAAATGCTTGATGCAATACGCATGGAAACAAAAAGAAGGAAAGTTCATGGCAGTGTCTTACATAT
>JBAMHZ010004022.1:0-19759 GCA_037177395.1 Alpinia galanga
TTGATTCTTTATACAGTGATATTATAGTTCTCAGGGTTATAATTTATTTGTAGTTCACAGAAATTAATTTATGAGAAAATCGTAACCTTGGGTCATCCATAATTACTTCTCAATTGGATTTCTGATATATTCTTCTCCTCGGTAAGGACCGTTAATGTGATAATTTTATATTTTTTTATACAGAGATATTATTTTCTCTCAATATTGTTATTATTATTTACTTTAAAAGTTGTTTTTTTTCTGAAATGAATTTTTATTCCATCACTGAGTTTAAGGTTAATTGCAAGCTGTTACTAAAGCCAAAATAAAACTAATAATTTTACACAAATGAAAACCAGATAATTAAATTGTTATGTTGATTTTTTTTTCTAAATTAGGCTCGATTTACTTAAATATAGTTAATTAAACTGAATTTGCAAATCGAAATTAAACTCATCTCGTTAAAAAATTAAAAAAAGAAGAAAAAATAATAATCTATCTCCGTCTGTTGGGTGTGGATATTCCCCGACTATAAATAGGAGGTTGGTTAATGACGACCGGTTTCACCGTGCAGGCCACGCGGTGGTGGTGGCGGCCCGACTGCGCTCCTTTTGCGCCGACGAATCTCCTTTCTTTTCCCTGTTTAACCCGGCGACAGCGAGGATGGGGAAGGAAGGTCGCGATGTCATCTCCTCTCCTCCTTCCGCCCTCTTAAATTGCTGCGACAAAAATGCTTCCTTTGCTTCTCGTTTCCACTTCTCCCCTTCTTCCTCCTTCTTCCTTGATCGCCGTTCTCCTCTCGCTCGTCAGTTAGGTATCTTTCTGTTCCAGAGAGGGATATAGGGAGAGGGAGAAGAGGTACACAGAAGAGAGCAGTGAGATGCTGCAGAGGGCGGCGAGCAACGCGTACTCGTGGTGGTGGGCGAGCCACATCCGGACGAAACAGTCGAAATGGCTCGACGGCAACCTCCAGGGCAAGTTTTTTTATCCTTGCACCATCTGTTTATTTTTTTTATCTCTCTTTTCTCGTATTTTCGCTGTGGAACGACGTGTTGCTCTTTATCGATCATCTCTTTGGGGAAAGTCGAGATTGTTTGCTATTATGCTTGTTTTCTTCTACTGAATTTGATAAATCATGGATGCGCTTGAAGTTTCGATAGGGTTTCAAATTTCAGTTTCTCTGAGGGTGTAGATAGATTTGTTTAGACATTGATTTTGTTGGCATACAGATCTCCATAATCAAACATTTTTGTTGTGAGCAGTCTGTTTTCGTGTGCCTTTGTATGTAGATGAAGATGTGCCCAATCTGTCATCCTACTTCATTTACTTACAAATAGGATCGATGCAGAAATGGAGGGCATTGTGCAAAAAATGCTCAAGCTCATTGAAGCAGATGCTGATTCCTTTGCTAAGAGGGCGGAATTGTACTTCAAAAGGAGACCGGAGTTAATAGGTTTTACGGAAGATGTGTACAGGGCATACAGAGCTTTGGCTGAAAGATACGACCACATATCAGGAGAGTTGCACAAGGCCAACCACACCATAGCAACTGCTTGTCCTGATCAAGTCCAGTATGCCATGCTTGAGGAGGAGGACAATAATCTTCCAAAAGCAATTGTCCCCATCAATCCAAGTAAAATTAACAAACCTCTAGTGGAAGGATTAATGAACAGAAGGAGAGAAAGTGAATCATCCATAAAGAAGCAGCAGAAAAAGATTAGTGTGCCTCAGATGAGTGAAGAAGAGGCCCAAGAAGAGATAAGTAAGCTTCAGAAAGAAATATTGATTCTCCAGACTGAAAAAGAATTCATCAAGAGTGAATACGAAAGTGGGATAGCCAAGTACTGGGATATTGAAAAGCAAGTCATGGATATGCAAGAAAAAGTTTCTTGGTTGCAAGATGAGTTCAGTACCGATGCAGTCATTGAGGACAATGAGGCTCGTTCTTTAATAGCAGCAACAGCTCTCAGGTCTTGTGAGGATGCCATGGTTAACTTGCAGGAATGGAGAAAGAAATCTCTGGAACAAGCGAAAGTAGAGTCCGAAAGAATTGAGGTTGCTAATCAAAAGCTGAAGTCGCTCAAAGGTGAGAAGGAGGTGGAAAATACTGAGAGATCTAGCAAAGCCACGCAGAGTAGCTTTGCTGCTGAAAAAATAGAGGAAGATGCTCTAAACAAAGCAAGGCTCGACTTACAGTACATATGTGAGAACATTAAGATACATTTTGAGATGAGTCCTGAAAGTTCTGCAAACGAAATTGCTGAAAAGATTAATGGGCTTGTAAATAAAGTTATCACATTGGAAATGACTGTTTCATCTCAGTCTGCACAAATTGATCGCTTGACTTTGGAAAATAATGAACTTGATAAATCCCTTCAGAGGTTGGAAGAGGAGAAATCAACTCTCATCAATGACTCGAATGCATTGTCTAAAAGACTGAAGGAAGCTGAAGAAGAGTTAACCAGAGTCCGGGCAATTGAGAAAATTGTCCATGACGAAGAAATCAATTTCAGTGAAAATTTTGCAGAAACCTGTTGCAGTCTCAGCAATATTTCAGAGAAGTTGCAGTCTTTTAAAGCTCTGAAAGATGATTGGACTGCAGACACACCCATGGAGGAAGAGCCTTCCACATGTAACACTGAACCAGAAGAAATATTTCAAAGTAATGAGATAGCTGAAATCAATGTTATCAAGGAAAATTTGGAGAAAGAAGTTAGTACAACTCAAGAATATGGACATTGTCAGGAAGATGCTCCCCATAGGGAGGCAGCTTTTAAACTCAAGGATGTTTCAGAAAATATTGATGACCCAAAGGAAATAAATCGAGTAGAGGAGACAGGGTCATCACAAATTGATTCTAACATGCTTCTAACCATCAATTCCGTAAGCCTTCTTGATGGAAAAGATGACACTATTAGCTTTCATCAAAAGATTCCTAGCGGATTAGATGGTGAAGAAGGGATTTTACATGTTGAAGACTCAGCACTTTTAGAAAATGATGAAGAGAGTCAAGAGACAAAGAGAAGACTCTCCGAAGTTGAGAAGAAACATGTCGAATATATTCAAGACACAATGATTTTGATAGCAGAACTAAAAAACACAATTTTGATGAAAGACGAGGAGATACAAATGCTGAGACAAAAGCTGGCTTCTCAAAAGACAAGATATATTGTTACTGTGGACTCTTGTCATGGTCAACAGAAGGTTGAGTTCCCACAGAATTGTAAACCTCAAGATTCTGAGACACCTTATGAGCTAAATGTATCGTCCACTGATAGTGAGTCACTTTCCGTGTTTACAGAAAAAGGCCTGGTACAGAGCACTTGTGCAGATGAGCAAAATAATATTTCACCTATTGCAGAAAAGTTCAGAGGGGATATTGACAATCTGATTGAGGGTAATTTAGATTTTTGGCTAAGGTTCAGCACATCGTTCCATCACATGCAGGAGCTGAAATCCAAATATGAAGACCTACAAACTGATATTGGTAAGCTCAAGAAAAAGAAAATGGTACAGGGTGAGCATAGTCCTGCCGATCGAACAAGGGAATCTGAGTCAGAACCAGTAATCATAAGAATGAGAGAATTGAAAACCGAACTCTGTGTATGGTTGGAACAGAGTGAATTGTTGAGAGGGGAGTTGCAGGATAGGATCTCAAGTCTTTTTGAATTGCAAGTGGAGATATCCAGTGCAAACGATACGAAAATGGAATCGGTGGATGTTTCGTTGACTCCTTATGAGGCTGCAAAGTTTCAAGGCGAGGTCATGAATATGAAACAGGAGAATACTAAGGCAGTTGATGAACTGCAGTTGGGGCAAAACCAAGTAAGGAAGCTTCAAGCTGAAATTGAGGATCATTTGTCTAAATCATGTGAAAAATTTGAACCATTTCCTCCAGGAAGCCCTTGTGTTCACTCAGATAGTCCTCCAAGGACTAGAGTACCTTTGAGTGTTTTCCTTTTTGGTGCCAAGCCTAAAAAGCCATCATTCTTTGAGCGCATACAACCAGTGTTTCATAAACAACACATGAAGCTTAGAGCTGGACGTCAGTCAGTTGCTTAAGTTGTGTAAACTGTTTATAGATAACCAAAGTGTTTGGTATGTATCTTCTCAACCAACTCTTCGTGGAATTGTCTTGGACAGGTCCAAACACTTATGCAGCCAGAATAGTAACTCATCTCTTGTTGGCAAGTAGTATTACTATGGTTATGATGTAACAAAGCTCTTCAAATATTTATTTTCCTTTTTGGAGGATACCTTCGGTTTGTCTTAATTGATTTCCTCTGCTGGCTCATTGGAGCTGCTTTTGTTAGTGGTTTCCATTGGATGGCCTTGTAACCAAGTTCATTTTCTTGGTGAAAATTGTTTCTTTCTTTGAAATTGTTACGAGTTTGGGTTATGGAAATACATGTAATATGGGTGAAACCAATTCATTGCACCGAAAATAAAACCTCGTCTGTTTTTTTCTCCACTCATACATGGAAAAGCAGTCAGAACTTGTACATCTTTATCAGCATTAATCTTCTAGTAGTTTGTTTCATAGTGCAATTGGAACTGATGCTGATCAGTGTTTAATCTACTTTGATTATTCCGGAAGGAAATTTCACTATGGCAAAAGTAGATCTTTTGCAACTCCACTTCCATGCTTCTGATTCTTTTCGCTGAACCAAACACCACATCTTGGTCTGAACAGTGAAATGGCTTCTTCTAGTGCATCTATTGAATTGAATGATACAATGCTTACAACATGTTGTATTTTTAGTTCATATACTTATGTATGATTGTTTAGAATTTATTTCCAAAATATAATTGCATTTATCAATGTGACTTGTGCTTATTTCTTGTGTGATTTGGAAGCCGAAGGCAAAGAATTTTTTGGGTTGTTGGAAAAATATACAATTTGCATGCCAAAATTAGAATCTTCAAGCATTATCTCAAGAATCCATGGTCGATGGTTCCCTCTTATACTTATAAATAAGTGAAGGACTACTCATTTCTTAACAACTCCCAAATTTTCTAGCTCCGGTGAGTGTCACTACTGCTCCTTAATCCTCTTCCTGTTTTGCTTCCTTCTGTTTAATTTTTTTCTGAAGTATTTGCAATTCATTTTATTTTTTTTAATATCTGAACAGTATTTCAAGTAGAAGGAGAGATGGGAAAGGATGAGAAAGGCAGCATCCGCAAAGGCTTATATGGCTCTCCAGTACGGAGATGTCAGGTGGTCAACGCAGAAATACAGAGTTATTAGTAGTCTGACGGTGAACTTCAAGAATTGACCTTTTGCCCTTTTAAGCTTTAACACGACTGTGTTAGTCATCTGGATTAGCCCTGAGATTTGTAATAAGGATATAAAAAAAATGTGAAACTGTCACATTAATGGTTTCCCACTGTTGTCCCTACGTATGGAGGGAGATAAATTAAGATGTCAAATGAGTAACGTAGAAATGTGAAATCATTTGTAACAGGATATAAAGATATGACTATACGAAGAAATATAGATAAAAAAATAATAGAGTTGAGCCACAGAGGTATGGATATGCACATCGGACAAAAAGATTGATCAAATATTGCACTGCTCCTTTTTGCTTCAGTAATTACGACAATGATCATCTATGTCAGGATATATTTATTGTTGGCTTTGGAATATTTAATGACTGAAAAATATACAATTATTTATAATGTTGCAAAAAATCTTTAAAAAGTGGAATTTGATCACTTCCTAGGTTCCGTTTAATTCTTTCATTGTTACAATCATAAACCAATCGGGTCGGGCGCCTCCTTTAACGGATCCAGTTATCGGGTCCCCATCCCTAGACCCATTTACCACAACTCGGTACTGCCTCTCCTTCCTCGAGACAACGCACACAAATCCGTCGCCTCTCCCTTGCTTATTCTAACCGCCCCACCTCTCTCTCTCTCTCTCTCTCCTCTTCGACTCGTTCTCGCTTTCTCCCTCTCTAGGGTTTCCTCTTCCGCCTCCATCTCCAAAATTTCCGCGGCGGCTCGCAATCCGATCCGTGCTCTCGCCTCGCTTCCTTTCTTCGCGGTACGTCCATCCTCTCCTCCCATTCTCCTGCCGCCTCCTCTCTCTCTCTCCCCTTTGTTTATTGTTGGTGTCTTTAAGGTTTCGATTTCGTTCTTTTTCTTGCTTTGTTTGATCGTCTTCGGTTTTTTTCCGGTTGTTCCAGGCGATTTTGCTCTTGCGGATTGGCGAACGATTGTTTCTTTAGCAGGGAGATATACGCATGGCGATTTTGAGGAATGCATCTAGGGTTTTGCGGACGGCCGACGATTCCTCGCCCCGGAGCGCATCGAGCCAGGAAGAGGACGCAGAGCCCTGTTCGGGGATTGGCCAGGCGGAGTCTTACGTTTCGGATCCTTCCTACGTGGACTCCGGTATGGAGACGGATGAGTGTGATCAGCTGGAAGTCGGCGAGCCCGGAGCTCAGATGTGCCAAGTGGGGAACCAGAACTTTGGCTTCCCGCTTGAGCTCTTCGATCTCCCTGATTTGAATTCGATTTTATCGTTGGAGACGTGGAATGAGTGCCTCACGGAGGACGAGCGGTTCGTGCTGGCGGAATACCTTCCGGACATGGACCAGGAGACGTTTGGGATTACCCTCAAAGAGCTGTTTTCTGGGAAAATTTTCCAATTCGGGAGCCCGCTCAATACTTTTTTCAGTCAGTTGAAAGGCGGGTTATGTGACCCTAAGATCATTCTTTATCGCCGTGGCTTGATTTCCTTGCAACTCCGTGAACACTACCATTGCCTGCACAGATATCAGAATTCTATGGTGAGGAGTCTTGTCCACATGAAGGATGCATTTCAAAGTTGTGCAGGTTATTCTATTCAAGAAAGAATTCAGTTTCTTAATACAGTAAAGAGACAGAGGCCTCTTGAGAGGAATGGGGATATTAGGTTGGAGACAAATTCAGGGGAAGGAAATTTTCATCATCTTTACTCAAGGTACAATAGTAAGGTGGCACGGCAGTTTCCAAACCCTTCAATTGATATCAAGCTTCATGAGATTGGCATGGATGCCGAGCCTGTTATATTCGGTAAAGGGAGAACAAAAGGAGTTTTAAAGGTTACTGCTTCTAAGTTTCCAACGCAGGAAAGTTTTGGAGCATCAGCTGCACATTCTTCAGCTTTGAAGTATGGAATGTCCTCAAAATCTAAAGTGAAAATTCCACAGTTGCCTCTCAGTGGGAAGAATAAATATACAGAATATCATCTGGAATCTCCTTCAAGGACTATACATTATACTAGTGAAGATCAAGATGACATGGAGGAAGAGTATGTGATTCCACCAAAAGACCGGAAATCAGGACACAGAAGTATTGCGGCTAGTTGTTTGTCTAGAACAGGAAAGAATCAGAAACTAGTGAAAAGACACAGTGTCAACATGTATAGTGATGAAGAGCCTGCGGACTACAGTGGTTTCAGTCATTCTCGGAGGAAAAATGGAAATGTGCATCATATGGTAACTATTGCTTCTTATGGTGATGAATCTCCTGAACAGACAAAAGAGGCTAGAAGTTTTGAGAGACAATTTTTACCTTCTACCACAGATCAAACTCAAAAACTTATGCTGAATCATCCCATCAGGCAAAATAACTTCCATGAGGACTCAATTTCACTGGATTATCTTCTGAAGTCAGATGATTTGAACAGCAGAGTTAATAAATGGAATATCAAGCCTGAGTATGAAACTGAGAAGAAGCGCAAAAGGATGGTTGGCATGGATCATTCTTCACAACAGTCATTTTTTGCTGATGATTACAGTGGTGAGATGATGGATGAACACACGGATAACATGGATGCAAGTTCAAAGTTACAAGGCAGCAATAGCAGAACTAATAGATTGGATAACACCATGAAATTCTCTGATTCTCAGTCGGATGCTAATTTTGAAACATCAGAACTTCCCCTAAAAGGTTGTAATTCTTCATCAAAGAAACCTAAATGGAAGGTTAATGGTCATTACCCTGATGAGCCAGATGATCCCCTTTATCTGAAGCCCAAAGCAAAGCAGCAGAAGAGTAAAAGGAAAGCAGTTGCTGAAACTGACACTCTGACCACAGTAAATTCTGACCGGGTAATATCTAAAAAGGATGCAGAAGATGTAGAGCCTAAGCCAAAATTACAGAAGAAGCCATTCAGTCTTATCACACCAACTATTCACACTGGTTTCTCATTTTCCATAGTGCATCTGCTTTCAGCTGTACGAAAGGCAATGATTAATCAGACAGAAGATTCCACATTTAATGATACTCATCTTCATAACAGAAACTATAGCCCTATGCAAAATACAAAAGAGCTGAACGACATGTGCCAGACAGAGAATAGTATGCACCTTACTCATTCTGTTGAGAATATGGTTGACCGAGCTAGTGTGCCTTCTCTTACTTTTCAAGAGATTGTTGACCGAGTAAGGTCAAACCCTGGAGATCCATGCATCCTTGAAACACAGGAACCACTTCAAGATTTAGTCCGAGGAGCTTTAAAGGTATTTTCATCTAAGACAGCACCTTTAGGAGCCAAGGGTTGGAAGCCCCTAGTATTGTTTGAGAAGTTAAATAAAAGTTGGTCATGGACAGGCCCTATTTGTTTTGGTTTACCTGATGACGAAAATGCAGAAGAAGAGACTTCTTCAGAAGCATGGGGAATTCCTCACAAGATGCTTGTAAAGCTGGTTGATGCTTTTGCCAATTGGCTCAAGAGTGGTCAGGAGACCCTGCAGCAGATTGGGAGCCTCCCTCCACCTCCTACTTCTTTGCTTTCAAACTTGGATGAGAAGGAGCGGTTTAAAGATCTGAGAGCCCAAAAGAGTCTAAACACTATTGGTTCGAGTTCAAATGAGGTAAGAGCATATTTCCGCAGAGAGGAATTTTTAAGGTACTCAGTTCCAGATAGGGCCTTTTCCTACACTGCTGCTGATGGAAGAAAATCAATTGTTGCTCCATTGAAGAGAGGGGGCGGAAAGCCGACATCAAAGGCACGGGATCATTTCATGCTTAAACCTGATCGACCCCCACATGTTACTATTCTTTGTCTTGTTCGAGATGCAGCTGCCAGGTTGCCTGGTAGTATTGGAACTAGGGCGGATGTTTGTACTCTGCTGAGGGACTCACAATATGTTGTTGAAAATGTTTCTGATACACAGGTGACTCAAGTGGTGAGTGGGGCTCTAGATCGATTGCATTATGAGCTTGATCCTTGTGTACAGTTTGATAGTGAAAGAAAATTGTGGGTTTATCTGCATAGGGAGAGGGAAGAGGAAGATTTTGAGGATGATGGTACCTCATCAACTAAGAAATGGAAAAGGCAGAAGAAAGATACTTCAGATCCATCAGATACTGGAATTGCTAATGACGTTGACACTGGAACCTTGGCTGTTTGTGGCCCTTCCACTGGCCTGGATCATGATCATAATCTAAATGTTGGCACAGCATCCGTTGGATCAGGAGAAACAGCTGAGCATCTTAATGAAGATATGAGTGTAAATGTAGAGAACTTTCATTCTCTCATGGACATAAACAATGTTAGTGAGAGCAACAGTAATTGGAATGCTCTGGGGTTGAATCTATTAAATGAAAACAGGTTGGTATGTCAAAAGAACTCCACTGACGAGGATTACAAGGATGAAACATTTTGTCAAGAGAGGCCCATTCAGCTCCATTACGACCACATTATGAATAAAAGATTGTACTAGATTCTAATCTGCGTGTTTATGTTGCAGAGCTGCCCAGGTAATTCTTGTGATAACATCATTAGAATTTTGAATGTCAAATAATCTTTATCCAGCAGTAAACAGTAATCCTTCAGGTTTTATGTATATCAATTATGCTACTCCAGCTGCATCTTCTTGTTATTGTTCCGTGGCATTTAGACTTGTTCATGCTAAAAGATAATTTCACGTTTTGCTGGTTCTTTTCCTACTGAATATTGTTTTTTGTTTTTTCATTTGATTTGACTCTGCAAATCCCTTTATTGAAGTGAGAACCCCCATTCTTTATGCTATACATGTCAGTTATTTGACAGAATACATGTTTATTGCTATAAGTTTAGTTTCTATCGAAAGATAAACAATTTATGTCTGCTCATAGTTAGAATCTCCAGTTTTGGAAAATAAATACACTGGAGAGTTCATTGTCCCTAGGCTATGCCGGCTAACCTATATTGTGTTAAGAACATATCTAAGCTTTCATCTCATATGGTGGCAAGACTTTTCAGTTTGTACATTTTTTCCGGGTAAATGTACAGGAAGTCTTTTTTTTTTGCTAATAATACTGGTTTACTTGTTTTGCAAGATATTAGGGAGTTGTTTTACGTAGCAAAATGAAATAATAAACATGATCATCCGGGTAATTCCTTGTCACTTGGATTGCCAGCACATATCTAATAAGTTTTTATTTTTTTGTATTAAATGTATATTTTATCAACTTTGTGTGGTCCAACTGGTAGAGTTTCCAAGACCGTATATGCAGACATGCAAAAATTTGAATTCGGAGTAGATATCAATTGTAAACTCAGTTTCACATGTGACTTTCGTGGATGTTACTCAGGCATGTTTTTTGAGGTCCTTAACACGCTCATAATTCATGTTTTGCTTGCAGGCACGTCCGAATGGTGATGCATTGCAAGTGGCCCTGACGATGAGGCATGTTTTGCTTGAAGCACCAAAAAGAGCCATTTGGAATTTAACTATCTAACCCACAGCGAGTCGCAATTTCCAGCTCAAGGTGTGGCGCTGTACATAGATTACTTCTTTTTTCTTTTTCTTTTTTTTTCTGCTGCATTTTGCGATCAGTTAGCCAAAATGGCCAATGCTTCAGTAAGAGTTATAACAACTTTTCCTGATTTAATAAAAACGTGGAGTGTACACTGTACATACGAGATATTTATGATTGCTGTTCCATTCTTCTTTGCTGTCCAAAATCTTACTACGAAAACTGCTTGCTTCTTTGAATTGCTTTGCCTGTTGAATCTTGATACCGTTAGCGGCCGTGAATTTTGTTGCCTCAAGGTTCATTGAGTGGATTGCATATTTTTAGTTCAGTAAGCTAAACTGTGAACACAGAGTTGGAAGATTAAAATGATACCATCACAAATGTACTTGTTAGTTTTTTGGAGTACAAACTCAACATCAATCAAACATAGAACCTGTATGAACTTTTGTAGTTTTGCTGTCGTGCAATAGAATAGCCTTACAAACTGTAGATTTCTGTATGACCTTAACAAATTAGGTAAAGAATGAAACAGGGGGGGAGAAAGAAAGAAAGAAAGAATTTAGGTAGATTGATCGATCACCTCTTTGGTGTGTTCGAGTTCCGCCAGCGGAATTTTACAATCATGTATGTTCTTTTTATTTCAACAACTATAATCCTATTATTATGCCTTCGTGATACTAAAATTTTCTATTGTTATTTTTTTCAAAAACAAAGAATATAGACTACAAAGAAAATTTAAATCGATATTCACATTATCTTTGGTAATTCTGAAATTATTAGGTATGTGTTAAAAAACAGTTAGTCACAAATATTTATTTTAAAATTTAAATTACAATTTTTTTAAAATTAAGATAAATAAAAGTTTGCAATTTTTAAGCCAATGGAGTAGGAAGATTTAAGCACTTGTCATCGACTTATTTTGGGAGGTTATCATCTTGTAATCATTATTTTTTCAATTTTTCCCCCATAGATTAATCATTATCAAAGTATTTCAGATAACGTACAAAATTAAATCAATACATTTCTCTTTTTCTACAAGCAATTGACGTCCTAACATTATAATTCTTTGGCTCGATACTAAAACACATAACTAATTCAAGCAATCTTGTGGATTTCGTTTTTATTTATGAGAATAATTAGAATCGTTGTGTTGCCCAACACCAAATATTTATGAACTTTCACTTATACTATCTTCAAATTTCCTCCCAATGTTTTAAAAATGTCCGTAAAACTTTCACTCGCGCTTATCATTCCTGTTTGCTTTAAAATCTAAAACGGCTGGAAAAACATACCGAGTTACCTAAAAACTAATACAATAAACTTTTATCTGCATGATAATTTTACAACAGAACTAATTATTTTTGCCCAGGTGGCTCATTTAATCTTAAAGAGATGGCTATAAATAATGAACAGCCCAGCTTTGAAATGGCAATATCGCATTGCTTTACTTCTAGAAGTTGCTTGATTGCCTGAGAATCCATTGCACAAAAGTTGTATGAAGGTTCTGAGTTCTTCATCCGGAGAACTGTGCTGCTGCTATGTCGTCTATGGCTCAATCACTTTGGTTTTTTCTGAGGCTCAACAAGACTCCCGTGCCAAGAGTTATCGCGACAAAACATAAGGAAGCCTCAGTTGATACATGATACCCTGCAGAACAAGATCGCAGTAGGCAACACATAAATTACATGTCATCAACCAACTCCAGTCTAAAACTGTTGCACTGAGACATGTTCATGTGCAAGATGGCTAAAGCTTACCAAAAAAGTCAAACAGCATCTTTGTTCCTATGAAGCCCAAGACAACACCAATAGCTGGCTGCAAAGTTTGATTTACTTGAGCTTACAGGCATGGTAAAAAGTATTTTGACTGAACGTGAACAAACTGCATATCTATGAATTCAGGTAATACAAAATTCATAAATATCAAGTCTGACTTCAGGTATTGACCTTTACATAACTGGAAATAAGCAGCAATGGATTTGTTACCTTGGTAAGGGAACTCAAAATTATGGTGTAAACGATCAGATATCTTTCTAAATAAATAAACGTGCTAAAAAACATGTAGATGATGCATTATATGAATGACGCTGTCATTAGTGTTGAACATAGTTAATGTTTACCTGTAAATACTCCATCTCAGACATGCTTTCTGAAATGAGCACGTACAGTGACCTTAGACCTACATAACATCATTCGAGGAGAATAATCAGTTGAAACAGTAATTACCTAAAAGGCTAAAAGGATAAACAACCAAGATCTGAATCTGTATTGTACTATATGACATGAGGAAAAAAAGATCCGATTCATTTAACATCCTAAACTTGGGAGTGGAATAATGAATACACTACTCATGCTAATGTCAAAAGTGATGCTCGCATGAGGAATAGAATGGATCTTGGGCAAGTAAAAATCCAGATACAGTTCCAACATAGAAGGATCCCTGCATAATAAGTACTCGCTCTTTATATTTCTACATGGTGGACCAAGTAATTTTTGCCTTGATGCCCCATCATAACCTGAACTGTTCACATAATTTCCATCTTCCGTTCGATGAATCAGAAAATCTAAAATGTGCCTTGGAATAAGAAATTTTAAACAATTTGTATAAGATGTAGAGACTCAGGCTTGAAAAAGTAGCTAAATTGGATAATTGTATCGAGTACAAATATTTCAAAACTACAAAAACAAAGCATCAAGAGCCATATGGTGACAAATTATAGGATTACCACATATAGCAAATAGGTTTGATGAGAAGACAATGAAAGGATCCCTTGTAACACCAAAAACTGCTGGTATTGAATCCACCTGTAAGCATGAGTTCTTTCTAGTAAGGTCAGATTAAGCTAAGTGTCGATAACAATAGAATTTGAAATTAACCTACAGCGAATGCAATATCACTCAGCTCAACAACTGCAAGAGTGAGTAGTAATGGTGTAGCCTGCACAATGTTTGAAATCATCATTGAAAACACAAGGCTAACATAAGATAATTTAGCTTTGGCACTGAGGAAATACAAAAATGAGCATGCATCTAGGGTAGAACCTAAGCACTAAGATGAAGAGATTTTCCTGATGCAACTAACACTTACTTTCCTCATTCCATCTTTAATTGTGAAGAATCCATCACCATCGTAATAATCTGTAACATGAACATGACCAAAATGATTGCTAAAGATGCAGAGAATGATCTGCAAACAAGAAAAGAATTATGCTTCTAGACAGTATTCAGATATAATTCCTTTTAATAAAAGGTAAGACCTACTTTCATCATAACAAAAAAAGAAAAGTTGCGCCTCATTCAAGTAGTCAACTCATTTCTAGTTGGAGATCGTTTTTGTTTCAACTGTATCAAAGAGATAGTCCTTGATACCCGATTTCTGACATCTGGTAGGCAACAGTAATCAAGTATTAGTGGCACAAAAAAGTGCTCAACTTCAGAAAATACTAAAACTGTTATGTTCTTTTTATATGTTAGGCATCTAACACTTGGACTCTTCATTTACACCTTAGCATCCGCATGGAGCACTCACTCCAAGTGGACACTCAACACTCTTATTGGTCATGTGACACTTAGCACAATATCGGTGTAGGATACTGGTACTTGAGTCTAGAGTCTATGTAACATAGTGCTTGGCAAAGGGAAAAAAAAAAACTAAATAGAACGAGCATTAACTAATCTTCTACAAAGCAGTGCTGTACTACTGTTAGCGTACCTTTTTTTATTCTTCTCATAAATTATGTAAAGGAAATCATAGTTTATGAAATTAAAGCAATTGAGTAAAGGGACTTCAAGTCTGAGCATATAAACAAAGTTCAACTGAAGATACTGATGTCACCTGTAACAGGGATAAACTTTTGGCATGTTTTTACAATGAAGTTATCAGTCAGATCAGTCTCGTCTTCTTCAGCAGAAAACAACTGTCAAGGCAACAATATTTTACAAGTGTGCTTCAAGAAAATTGTCCCATTTTTATCTCCAGAATATTAGTATCACCAACATAAAGAGTGATAAGCCTTAAAGAATAAGATATAATCTCAAAGACTAGAAATGAGAAGAAAAACCACATGTTTTTCTTTTGAATCTTAGAAGTTGACACACAGGAAACTGTAAACAAAGCATATCAACAACTGAAACACAACAACTAGAACTTGTTTGTCCTATTTATTTGGAACCAGCTATTGTAAGTGAACAAAAGCTCCATAACAGTAACCACAACATAGCCTTCTAATGTAACAACTAGACTGGCAAAATGATAAACAGATCTGACTTTATGAACCAGTCTGACAAAATGCACCCAGATGTTATCCTACCAGTAATTCCTGAATAAACTATGAATTGTTAAGCTTAAGCTACAAGAAAATACATAATGCAGGAACCAACTAAAAAAAGATTGAATGAACTAAGAATTTTACCTTGTATGATGAAAATAGAAGGATCAAGGCCAGTAGAACGTTAACTAACTCAAATCTCTGAGCATTGGCAAGGAGAAGTTAAGAATAAGGAGTTAAGATGAAGGAATACAAAAGCAGTACAGAGACAATTTGATAGTTTAATTACCTGAATTGTTGCAATCCCAAGCAGGATTATTATTGCACGGAAAATGATTGCACCAGCAATACCATATGAAAGCACTCGACTCTAACCATTTTAGTAGGGAAGATTATTTCGAGACAGAAATGTTAACCTAACCATGATAATTGTAGAAAAGGAATCAAATTACCTGGCACTTCACAGGAACTTTGAAATATTTGAAAATTAAAACAAAGACAAAGAGATTGTCAACTGAGAGACTCTGCTCCAGAATATAGCTGTAACAATAATTTGTCAAATTAGTACTTCTTGTCCCTATAAGTTCAAATGTAATCTAGGAATACAAAGAAGAAAAAAAATGCTAAGCTGACACTTGAACAAAATAATTAAATAGAGAAGTCAGAAATTTGCATGCATACAACAATCATCAACCACATACCCCCTATGCAGCACACGTAATTTATGCTTACAACAACATAGATCAGCAAAGTTCCAAGAGAAAAGATCAAGCATAAATTATCCAAGATGTATGCATTGTCATATGCCACATAAACACATGTAAATGGAGTGCAGAAACTAGCATGAAAAAGTGTCTATTAGTTTACAGTGGACTGTGCAAAAGTAGAAATTGAACACTTAAAAGACAACAGCTGAACTATGAATTTTTGACACATCAACCTTCTTTCTCTATCTACTTCACAGATTGTCTCTTTAAATGCAAAATCCAAGCTCTGCATTATCTTTTTTTGTGACACCATAAGTTTTACTTTTCAAATTAGTATAATGGTCGAGAATACTCAGTTTCACAAATAAACAATTGCATATTATGCAAGTGAACAATTAACCTTCATCTTTACAAACTAAAAACTCAGCTTACCGCTTGCAATATGATGAAATATTATCAAAATGAAAAGATCAAGAAGACTCGATCAGGGATACGGTTGCAAAAAGTAATTAAATGCACAATGATAATATTAGTGAAAACAAAGATAGAAACTTTAGTTTAGTAACATACATGTCTCATACCCTGCAAAATATTCAGATGCCTTTTCAATGCCATCCTTAAAACCCAAGCAAATTCCAAAAGCCGAAGCAGCAAATACCTGAGAGGTAATGGAGAAACAATGGTAAGAAATGGCACTTAGTTAATCATTAATCAAGATAGCAAGAGCATACTATAAAACCATCAGAGCTATGCTTTAGCATGTAAGTATACATTATATATAAAATACATACCCATAATGCAACTGTTTTCATAGAAGAGGATTTGTCTGCCCATGTGCCTTCTCCACCACCTGAAACAGGATCTCGAATAGCCATCCCATTAACATTTACCTCATTATGTGATGAAGAATTGCTCTTCTCCTTATCCTCTACAGACACATATTGTCATGCATTATGCATCATAAAAATATATTTCCATCAAGCTCTGAGTATAAAATCACAACCCAATCATCTACTGGAACATACTGACTGTCGGGCACTGCCTCATTGTCTTTATTGGATTTTTAAAGCCAACATGGTATATAATACATTATTCAGAAACGATATAGGTAGAGCAGAAGATTCAGTTGTTATTTTCATTCTTAGATACACAGACGATAATACTCATTTAGCAGAAGAATCCTTTCCCCAAAGTAATTTCACCTACACAGAAATTCTTGGTCTTCAAAATGAATGTTAACAAAAAATGAATCTTCAATCAATGTTAGTCATCAAATTCCAATTGGTTTAGTAAATAAAAGCGTTATGTAGAAATCTCATGTTTCACAATGTCAGTAACTATCATCTTTAGCAAGATTTTAACATCCATCACACAAGTGAATTGATAGAAACAGCAATGTGATAACTTGAGTAAGTATAAAGGATAACTGATAGTTGTATTTTAGATGAGATATGGGAATGGTATCAGACTAAAAGATAAGTTATCCTTTCATCTCCAATGCTCCCAATATGAGCCTTCCAAAGATTTGAATATATGGCACCAATATGTTCATTACTATTGTAGCTTTTTTTTCGAAGCAATATTAGATGAACTCATGTAGAAACATTCTATCTGTATATCCCGTACATAGATCTTCTTATATAATAAAATCAATATTGATAAATGTCTTATTGGATTCTTTTTGCCATGTGTATTTGTTCTTTTCAGTTGCGAGGAGCTGGAATGAAAGGAAACTTTCGTGTCCAGTTTTGTAGTAGAGATCGAACTAAGAAATGACCATAAACTATAACCCCAAAAGAACCAGATTTCATAAACAACATAGAGGAAGAATGAAAGAAATATTGAGACTTCATTTGAAATAGGGAGAATTTCACCAATCTCAGATACTTATTCTTTGGGAGATGAAAATTGAATAATTGCTTGATGTGCTTTATCTATCGAGCCCAAACTACATCTTACTACATCCACTACAACCTACTAACCATTACATAACCAATATGTATGCTGCATCCGCCATATAACTGTTATACCTGCTACATCCACTGCATGACCGCAGCAACTATTTTCATTGACCAAGGCCTATGAAGTAACCCTCATACTTGACAAAGTGCTTCTCTTCAAATGCTAGAAAATGAAAGAATATCAAATTCACAGTGGAGCCTTTTATTTGACAGTTGAAATCATCTTGATGATTTTCTTCTTGCCAAAGTAGCCTTTTCTAACAATTTCCTGTTGAAAGGTATACCACATTTGATACCAAGTTCTTTTCACTCAATGATTTGTCATTCCAGAGATGGTGACACACCAGAGGACAGTACCAGGAAGATGAAAAGCCCCTCTTCCTGTTGCAACACAAGTGTGTTGTGGTGGAGAAGCAAATTGCTAGTAATATTTGTAAAATAAGTTTGCAAGAAGAATATACAAATTGGCTTGACTGCCAACCTTGATAGATTATGAACGTCATAAAAGCCAATAACTTATTGATCAAAATAATTATTCTTATATCGTAATAGTCTTAATTTCTTCCCTATTTCCTAATTCTTAGAGCATCTAATCACACACGAACCTCATTGCAAAAGTCGAACTTATGCATCTAATTGTAATCAGCCAACAAAACATCCAAGCTAAGAATCTATTTTTCCAGACCAAATCAAATTACCGAATACACAAAACTAGTGACTAGGGCAAAGTCATAGCAAGTCACCCGCAACCGAGATGTCTTCTTGGTCAGTCCCTTTGGCCCACGGAACGCCAATTGACAGCCTGCGGAAGCGACAACTCCTAGCTGGAAAGAAGAGCCTAAATGAGCACGAATCAACCCAAGGCAAAGAATTCATCCATGGAGGAGAAAGAAGACCACTACCTGGATCATGCGGGGCGGCGGCAAGGGCGTGGCGGCGGAGGGAGGAAACGGAAGGGGCCGGAAGCCGCCCGGGATCGAACATGAGAGTGGCTCGAACCCACGGGCGGTGGTGGATCGCGTAAGCGAAGGCCATGGGCTCGAAGGGGGGCTGAAGAAAGCTAATCGTTATCCGCCTCCCGCCGGTGTTTGTGTGTGGATCCAAATCTTGAATTTTATATTTCTTTGCATTAAGAAAATAAAATAATTTTTTTATTTGAATTATTTTTCATTTTATTTTATTTTTGTAAGTGTACAAAAAAAAGAGAGAGAGAAATAAGCAAAACACGATAATTCAAATGTTCTTTATAACTTTAGTTTGACTGACGAGGACACGTCAGCCCTAACAAGCTTCGCGGTCGGCGGGGCCTACTGACAGGTAAATCGCAACCTTCGATTTCCTTGCGCTGTGTAACGTTAGAGCGGGAGGACGATTTCCTGACCTCCTTCCCTTGTGGTGCCTTGATCGATCAACTATCGCCAGGTTTTTGTTGCGCTTGATAGATTCTGTTTCGATGTGCTGGAGGATCCTGATAGCGCTTTTAGATTTTCGTTTTTGTTGACAGTAATCTAATTGTGTTATCTATCCTTCCATTTTTCTGATGTTCAATGTTGAGATCTTGATTAGTACTAGGCTTGATCTATGTTGTTCTTATTGTAGATGTGATTTTTTTTTCTCCCTTTAAGCTGGTCATTCTGTGCATTTTATTAGGGAACGTCTATGTTTCCCAGCCACTGCGTGCATCCTATTGATCTTTTGTTTGTGTTATGCTTCATTGATCCATGCATGATTCCTAGTTGTTGTCAACAGGCGATAGATTGTATTGAATATTGAAAACAGGGATAAAGTTTTCGCTAGCTTACATGTCATAGAGCTGGTCTGTGAAAGGGACTGAATCCTCATCTCCTCATACCAAAAACAAAGCGCCATCTGACAGTTCAGGGTAGCTAATTGCTCCAGATTTGTGTCTGTCTGTACACAAGTAACAACTGGGAAAATCGACAATGTTTATTTCTTTTAATAAAGAAACCTGACTATTGAACTAAAGCCGCTTTTGGTACTTTGTAATCTGCCTTGTAATATAATCAAGATTACATTATAAGGCAGATTATTTTATTTGGTATAGTTTTAAGATTGCAATGTAATAGAATCTTATTATAAAACATAGAAAA
>JBAMHZ010004842.1:0-19713 GCA_037177395.1 Alpinia galanga
TTTTAATTCTCAAGATGTTTTTTTTTTTTGTGTAATTTCAAATTTTACGTATGCCCTTTGGAAAACTATCCTAATAACTATTCAATATTATTATAATTATTACGGTATGTTTACTAACTACTACACCTACTCAGTAATTATTACATAATATATTCAATATTATCATAGTAATAATTAATAATAAACTGCCCGGTGATAAGTATATAAATATTTATTATATGAGATTTTAAAATTAATTTCTAATAGATATAAAATGTCTCATTAAATTACAAAGAGACAACTATAATCTATCATTCTTTATTAATCGTAGCGAACGTTATTATACATTTGATAAAGCATAAAATATGTATTTTTATATAAAATACATCCGATTTTATTAATAAAAGATATTTTTTACAATTTATATAATTTATGACGTTTTGATTTTGCCCAATTTTCTTTTTTTAGAAAATAAAATTTAAAAATCTAAAGGTGTAACTTTTTATATTAAATTTTAAAATATTTTACGAATATTAATATAGAGGTGATTAAACAAACATAACTAGCGCAATGCCACGTGTGGTCATGCGCTTCACAGGCAAGCGACAAGTGTCCAATTTCTCTACTCCTCCCTTGACCGAC
This sequence comes from Alpinia galanga, assembly GCA_037177395.1. Classification (NCBI taxonomy): domain Eukaryota; kingdom Viridiplantae; phylum Streptophyta; class Magnoliopsida; order Zingiberales; family Zingiberaceae; genus Alpinia; species Alpinia galanga. The sequence goes on from JBAMHZ010004842.1 coordinate 622, forward strand.
TCGTTGAACTCGCCCTTGACCCGGCCGAGCCAACTCGTTCGTCCCCGCCTTCGCCTGTGGGATTCGCGCTCCTTCCCCCATCGAACTCGGACGCCCCCCTCCTCGCCTTCTCCCACACAGATGGGTTGCTCCTCCTCTCTTCCAGGTCCCTTCATCGCCTCCCTTTCTCTTCTCTTGGGCGGTTTGATCTATCCCTCTACGATTTTCGCCCTTTCCTCTTTTCTATGTCCCTTCGCTAATTAATGCGGTAAGCTTTTCTGTTACCGAGAAGTCGGAGTGAGCTTGAATAAATCGACGTGTGTATGCCTAAATGTGGATTGTGCTTTCGAATTGGGGTGTTTTGATTCGGCAGCGAGGCTGTGATGATGTTCAAACGCGGTTAGTCGTTTGATCGGTTTTCGCTGTAATATTGGAAATTTGCCCCCTTTTTGCCTTTTTTTCTTGCAAGGGTGACAGGAACTGCATAATGCGATATAGAAGTTGATCGCGTTGTGTGTCTGTTTTTATTGTAGGGAAAAAGTCATCTTGTAGATGTTTTCAAACTACAAGTTTGGTGGTGATTATTTGAATCCATTTTATGATGATTTGAGAAGATCTTGTTGCAGGTTCTTGTTGTTCTACTGTCTGGCGCTTTCAGTTTCATAAATGTTTTAGGCTGTTTGTCAAACTACACCTATCTAACGTGTGAAGTCATATAGTTGATCGAGCTTTTATAGCAGGAAAGTTGAGAATAGGCTGTGATGTATATATGATGTTTGACTAGTACAAGATTTTGACAGAAGATTGAGGAAGAAATCGAGTCTTATGAATGGAGAAAACCTTTTTCAGTGATGAATGTTAACTGACTGGGAAGGGAAAAGAGTTACCAAGAGCATAAATGGTATTTGGAAAGGAGAAAATGGAGAAATCAATAGGCACTAAGTCCGTTTAGTTGGCAATTTGAGCATGAAGAGTCCATCCAGGTTCTCAAGGGAAAGGTTTCTGTGCCTCATATAAGTTTCTAGGATCAATCGTGTTCTTTGGTAGGAATAAGAACAAACTTCAAACATTTCTTAGTTTGTCGCATTTGACCTGCACTCATATGTTAGTAATACTATGCATTTCTAACACCTTTCGCATCCTGCATCTATTTGTTATTTTCAGCTTTATTGTCATATGCAAGCACTGTAAATGGAAAATCAAATGGTTCTTGTTCTGACATGGAAATCACATAAGCTAATTAAGTTTATCTGGAAATTATTAGGCCGAAACTCCAAAAGTCTGGGTAGTTTGAATGTTGAAAACTCAATGGCTACTGACCCCAAAAGCTTGCGTGTGAAGGTATGTTCTGTTTGCCTTTCTTATTTACAGCATGAACTGCAGTTAGGATCTTCATATTGTTGCAAACATCTGGCTGCTTCATCGCTTGGTTAAGTTAGGCTCAATTCTTTTATAGCTTAGTTTTTTTCTTTTGTTAGAATTATTCTCTTCTTGTTTTCCCTTGCTCTCTCAGGTGCTTGATGTTTCACTTTTTGGTTTCCCTGAGCACAAAGGTCTAACTCTTATGAAGCACTAGTGATCTTTATAATCATGCGTGTGTAATATTTTAGCATGCAGTGATTTAGCTTAGGTTGCTAACTGTTAGGGGAAAATATTCTTCAACTCCCTTAGGTATCCCTCCACCGCCTTATATAGATATTGCCAACACACCTCTTGAAATTACATTTTACAAATGGATTCCAACACTTCCCCTCAAGCTAGTTAAAATATATTATAAAAATCCAGCTTGATATACATATATTCAACTATAGGCCCTTAACGATTTGGTTAACAATTTTTCAATTGATCATTAGAACTAACAAACAAAGTGACAATCTCATTAGTTTGTATTTTGTCCCTAATGAAGTTAATGAAGTGACGATCAATTAGTCTCTATATATTTTGTCCTTTTGTGAAATATGAATTTGAGACTATATGTATTGTTGCTTGGTTGTCACAGTAAAGCTTCATAGTTTCTACAGGGTTGTATCCCAATTTGGTCATCAAATATTTAACCTAAATCAGCTCGCACATTACTAAAGCTATAGCCCTATACTTTATCTCTGCACTTGACCTCACAACCATTATTTGTTTCTTACATTTTTGTAAATAATATTACTCCTAAAAGGATACAATAACTTGATGTAGATAATGGATTTGTCAGAGTCTGCACAATATGCATCAGAGTAACTAATGATTTGAAGATGACCTCGATCACAAAACAAAATATGTTTCCCTTGAGCATTTATTAGATATTGCAGGATTCGTAGGGCCACAAGCCAACTCTGATCACAGTAACTGTGAATGCGATATAAGATTTGATGACTGAGATATTTCAATTTTTCCACTAGCTGTTTGTAATACATTAGGTCGAGTAGAGGCTCCCCTGTCCTATGACTAACCTGGCACTAGGATCCATGAGAGTGTCCAGTGGTTTAGCCTTTACCAGTGGTTTAGCCTTTACCATGTCAATCTCCTCAAGCATATCCAATACATACGTGTGCTGTAAGATGTTCTTCTGAATAAGTCACCTTTATGCAAAGGAAATACATGAGATCACCCAAGTCTGGAAGAGTTGATGAAGATGAGTCTTTAACTGTGGTCACCACACACTTCCTGGTCATATCCACATAGGCAAAGAGAAGGATATGCTTCCTTTACTGAAAGATGGGATAGTGCACCTCGTCATGCCCTAGAATATTTTTCCTGTTTGTATCAGAATTAATTAATGTATTTGAAGCTCTATATTAGTTTTAAGTTGTAAAAGGAAAACCCATGGGGAACTAACAAAGTTATGGATGGCCACATATTAACCTTTCTAGTTTAAAGTTAATCCTTTCCAGTTGGTGTTATTGTTCAACAGTTTCTAAGTAAAAAAAGTTGAACGTTGTGCCTCCCCCTCTGAAATATATTATTTGTTTAATGAATCAATTCACTGCATCATTGTACCAGATGATTGATTTGATGCTAATGATAATATGATATTCATCTTTGCAGTTGGTATTGTTAGGTGATTCTGGTGTGGGTAAAAGCTGCATAGTCCTTGGGTTTGTTCGTGGCCAATTTGACTCTAATTCAAAGGTAATGCTTTATCTAATGGCAATTTAACAATTATTGCCAAAGTGCATTCTTTGGCCTTGTACTATTAGACTAAGAACCTGCCACTTGAAACTATTAGTAGTATTTCTTGGATCCTTATATCCTATAGGTCTTCAAAGGTGCAATGGAAAACGGTTAAAGAAATTGACAGTACGCAGAGCAGGATCATGCAAGATGATAGTTTCCCCTTGAAACTGCGTCCTTTCCTCTAGTATCTCTTTGGTTGGAAGGAAAAGTTCATTCATTTGTTTCACAGATAAAATGGCTGAATGATTAAGTAGCACTTATCGCTGAATAATCTACAAGTATTTGTACAGTGAAGGAACAGTAATTAGGATGAGTAACATATCGCCAAGGAAAGTCTTCAAAAGGTTATAAAGGCACCTGATGATTTTGGTGGTAGAGCAAAACTGCGGGTAAACCTTAAGATTATCTCAACTTATGGTGAAATCAGTTCATTGTACTGGCTGCTCCACCAATATTTTTAGTTAATTGTATTACAGCCCCAGCTTGCTTTATTTTGCTTTCCTTTCCTACAGCACCAGGATGAGTAGTTACTTCTGATGGTAGAATATTTTCATTTGTATTTATAGGTAACTGTTGGTGCATCCTTCTTATCACAAACGCTAGCCCTGCAAGATTCTACGACAGTGAAGTTTGAAATATGGGATACAGCTGGACAAGAAAGGTGCATGATCTAATTATGGAAGTTAAGATTCATTGTTCTTGTTCTATCGAGCTCCATATTGATCAAACACTTTGTGGATCCTGAAGAATGTGCAACAGCTCTAAGAACAATGTCTTGTTTTTGATGTTCTCATTTCTAGGTATGCCTCATTGGCCCCTCTTTACTACCGTGGAGCTGCTGTTGCTGTTGTAGTATATGACATAACAAGTGAAGAAACATTCAGAAAAGCACAATATTGGGTCAAGGTATTGTTCACTGCTCACTCCATGTTTCTAACTGAACTTCTTGGATGGAATATTTTGTCACTTCTCGTATGGTGCCCTCAAGTTTAAATTGATCCAGATATCACAGAGCTTGTGATTTTTCATCATGCATAGTATGGTTATCCGATCACCATATGGTCACTATATGTATAGTTTCGAGGAACATTCTTGATGACTGGGGTCATCACAACTTTTAAACTAGAAAAATTGCATCCCTGCAACATCAGTAAAACTGCTTAAATCTTGATTAAATCAGTAGCCTACGCCTTGTGCATAGTTTTTTGTTTCTATTTACTCACAGAAGATCTAGCATCCATCTACATTCATTTCAAAGACCGATATTTAGAATAAAGTGTGTTTCCTGTTCAGATTTACAAGTTTAATTTTATGTCCGACAGGAACTTCAGAAGCACGCAACTCCTGGTATTGTCATGGCATTGGTCGGAAATAAGGCTGATTTGGAAGAAAATAGAGCTCTATCACCCAAGGCAAGCATTGATTTTCTAATCGACTCCCCTGATCTCTTAGCTTTGGACAGCATATATTTGGCCTTAGAATTCATTCTTTTGAAGGATGCCATGGAGTATGCGGAGGGGAATGGCATGTTCTTCATCGAGACATCTGCAAAAACATCTAACAATATCAACGAACTTTTTCAGGTACACAATTATGCAGTGACCACTATATATTCTGAAACAATTTTAAGGAAGTATATCACATACCGAACGACAAACAGAGAGCTACTTACGATAAAAGAACCAACTTATTTCCTGGGCCTATATCCTAGGAAAACGTCTTCTACACTAGTTTGGTTCCTAGAATTCCTAGGGAGTATAATAAGAATATGCACTTTTTATTTTTTGTATTTTGTAGAATAGATTTGGATCATTTCTATTATATTTGAACTTTAGGAATATAAATAATAGACAATGATAATAAAATATTCTCATAAGTAATTGACAATTGTTCATCTAGGCCATCCAGCCTACCTGACTCACCCAGTCATCTCTTCGTGTCTCGACTTGCTCAAACTGCTCGACTCGGTTTGATCATTGAAAATATATGTATGTACAATAGGAATAGATATTCTTTGTAGAATGGAATAGAGTAGGGATAGATACTCTTTCAAATGAAGTAAAGAATGATTAAGGAATAATATTTTGATAGAATCATTTTCGAGTTTCGAAACGAGTAAAACTTCTACAAATTGCATTTTTGAATTATTTTTTTCCCTGAACAAAATGTCATTATTTCAGGAGATTGCTAAGAGGCTTCCTCAGACATCCTAACTGTGAGATTTGCAAGACTTGGCCTATGGGAATGATATCGCATTTAGCATCGATATTGAGCTCAATGGACATTTTCGACAACACATTCATATGGAGGGATATGATATTCTCCATATCAATTCATAAGATTCGGCTTTGTATGTGAGAAAATCATTGTATGATTCTTTTTTATGTGGGACAATGAAATGGAAAAGATTGAAAAATAAGATCTTTTTTTTAGTGATTTTGTTGTTTTGCTCTTCCTGCAAGTGATGGTTCTTTAAATCCAAAACTCACCCATGCTTGCATTTGTTCTTGTGATTGTCGATCTCCTCACCATATTGATCTTTTGTTCCCAAACACCAAAGAACCTCTTTAGAGTATTCACAATTAGCTCCACTTGATTCAGTTTAACTTCTTTCACAAATGCTAGATCATCCGCGAAGAAGAAATGAGAGATGGTTAATCCTTTGTGCTTATTTATACAAACTCGAACTCAATCGAACGATACTCGATGACTAGCACTCACCTTGTTTTATATGAGTGGTATTGGTGAGCCATATAACATAACTCATTTAGTAGAAAACATAATCTTTAGATAGATTCACATACCTTAAAATGAATTTAAGGATGTATCGGCCAAAATTATGTATTAGATTATAAATAGAAATAGACTGATCGATCAATTTCGGTTCAAACCGGATCGAACCGTATCGTATCAGAAAACAGAGTTCAAAATGAATATTCGCCTCTCTCACTCTCTCTCTCTCTCTCTGTTTGGAGAGAAAAAAACAAGTCGCGTCTTTTGTGTTTGTTTCCTCAAATCTGCTCTCTTCGATGGACGTATGGCTTTCCCGGGCACGGGCTCCCATCTGGACGTCGCGGAGATCCTTCGCGAGCTCCAAAGCCTCGGCTTCTGCTCCAGTCTCGAGGCTTCCAAGCTGGAGGCTGGCTGCGAGTCGTCGAGCGCGCGCTTCGACCGGATCCTGTCGGCATTCTGGAAGGAGGCCAATAGGAGAGGAGAGATCCGGACGCTTCCGGCCATGGTGGGCGCCGGCCGGCCCGTCGATTTGTGGAGCCTCTACTGCTTAGTGCGAGGCATGGGCGGCTATGACCGCGTCTCGGCAGACTGCGGATGGGCGTCGGTTGCGCAGGCGATTGGGATGGATTCGAGGTGCGGTTCGGCGGTGAAGTTGGTGTTTTTTAAGTACTTGGATGCGCTCGAACGGTGGGTTCGGAGATCATCGGGGAAGAAGGTTCCGGGGAAATTTTATGCTTCGCGTCGTTTTGGTGCCAAAGTACTCACAGAACATTTCAAGGTGGATGGTCAAGCACCGACTTTTTCTGCTTCAAAGAAAAAACAGTCTTTGACGCCATTCAAGGGTAGCGGATGCAACTATCAGATCGATAGCGATGTCGATGATAATGTTGGTGTTTTAATGTTGGAAACAAGCTCAGTTGATGGAGGAATCATCTATCAGAGAAAGAAGCAAGAAGCTCTGGAGGGAATGCTTATTTGGGCACGATATGTGGTAAGAAATCCTAATTTCCATTGCCTTGGGAAATTGGAAGGGACCAATGAGGGAAAAGCTGAGGATCTTGCAGCTAAGGAGAACTATAGTCGTGCACTTCTGGCTAGGCAAGCATTACTACAAAAAGTAGTTGATCAAACAAGCCCTGAAGAAAATCAGGTATTGGTGCACCATGTTTATTGCCTATATTTTTGAATGGCGTTCAATTTCTAAGCCTCTATATAGATTGACAAGCTTAAGAAAGGCATCAAACTATTTTAAAGTTTATAATGACATAATATGTAGTCGATCAAGTCTTAACATGACCTGGTGGAAATTATCTTCTTTCTTTTTTAAAGGATAATTGTGTTGGACCTCAACATTGGGGTAAAGATGAGTTTCGGATCCAATACCTTGGGAACAACTTCCAAGGCCCTTATTGACTATGCTAGTTGGCACCCTCACGAGGTGGAAATTATCAATGATAGAAAACATGGAAGAACATGCATGCAAGAAAGAATACCAAGCTCATTAACTAGAATTTTGTACCTAAGAAAATGTATTTGTTGACTTGTACATATAATAGATTCAAGATTGTATCGACAACACGTACAACATTCATCAGAATAACATCACGTCGTATTCAGCTTTCATAGCATTGACTACTTTGTCCATTAATGATCACAAAACTGGGATCATTGTATTTTTGTGTTATAAATTCTCATTCTGGTTTTTGCCAATCATCACGAGGTTTAGGTTGTGGGTAGCCAAATCTATGCTTCTAAAATCTGGCAATTTCATTTTACAAATTTTGAAATAACAGCATCAATATTTTTTATTCAAGAGAACAAGTTCTCAGTTGAAGGATCTTTTGGAGTATAGCAGAATTGTTTTTCTCTTTATCCAGAATAAATGTGCTCCAATGAAAGAAATATGAACCAGAAACCATGGTTTAAATTATGTGGCCAGTTGATATCATTGTCTGTACCTAACAGAATGTTACAGCTGAATCATCTAAATATGGGACCTCACTTACAATGATTAAAAGTTTATTATCTTAATTGTTGTATTATACAGAAATAATAGTAGATGATGTACTTAGAACTTATGTAAATGATAAAGCTGGATCATAGATATATTATGAAGAGGTGATGTAGTCATTAAAAAGTTTAACTATCGCTAGGGGACAAAATTCCACTGTTAAAATAAACTTGATTTGAAGAAGTGAATCAACCTCACAAATATTGCTTGACTAATTTGCAAATTGCATAGATCAAACTTCGAGAAGTAAAAGTTCACACAAAATGCAAAAATTTATGAAGGGTTAGTTGAGCATTTAAATGTTGAGTTGTTATGAACCTTCGAAGTTGGTGAACAGTTGAACAAGTGCAATTGCAATTGCCATGAAATTTTGGCAAAGGAAGACCTCAAGGAAAATGAAACATGAGAAATTTTGAATTGCATTTTTATTCTATATTAGAATACAAACTAATATAAAAAACATGTAATTTACACTTTGATACTTGACTGCTAGATACCAGCTATAGGTCTGAAGAAATCAGAGATATCTTCTTATTTCATTCATATTTTCCTTAATATTTGGAACAAGAATAGTTACAATGAAATAGTAGGGGATATAATCCAACGACATAAAAAGATTTATATAGCCGATCCCATCTAAAGGGATAGGGCTTGGTTGATATTGTTGTGTTTGGAACAAATACAGTTGTTATATGCAAATATTATTGATTGAATCCTATGCTAATTAATCCCTACATAGTATGGCATGTTCCTTATGTATATGAAATCATACTGCCATCCAGTACTTGACTCTTGATCTACCCATTATGCCTCTAGTAGTGTTGGACCCGGCTCCTAGATACTGATGCTTCCATTGATAACAAGTAATTTTAGGGAGAGAAAAAACATGTCGGACACCGAGTATAAAATTTTAGAAATATGTGTAATTTTCTTTTTTTTTTCTATATGATTAATATCGAGTGTCTTTAATATTCAGTGGTTGTGGCTTACAAGGAGCAAGCAATTTACAGAGCACTGCATTTTTACTAAAAAAGGCTGAATTAGGGATTTTAGGAACCATTGATGCTGTTGAGAGTATTGGAGTTATTAGGTATTAGGAATTAGATGTTGTGGAGTTAGTCCCAGCTTGGCATTTAGTTTTAGGGTTCCTCTACATTGAATCTATATACACATATAATTATCACTTTATTGATATAATATAATATTTTATTTCTATGAATTGTATAAACACAGTACCCAAAATCTGAGGTTGTTTTTTCTGTTTCTTTTTATAGTGAATCTGGAGTAGAAACCACCATCCATTGTTGTTTCCTTTTTTACTCCCAGTGCACACACTGACAAGTATCATGCAGCATAATTTGATTCAGTTAACATCAAATTTAATTCGATAATTTACTTACTTATCCAGTATATTTCCTTATTAAGTCAGTTATTTTTAGGATAATTGAAAAGGTGTATTGTCTATAATATTAGACCTATTGCATTTCTGGTCTGACTCAATATCTTCTCTAGTTTATGCTCGCCATCTGATTGTTCATGATGACTTGACCCTTTGTTTGTGACTATTACATCTCATTCATCCACTTTGTCGTGTAACCGTTTTTTTTGAGGAAAGGAGGAACCCAAAAGCCAACCCCAATATATTAATATAATAACAGGTTAATATTTACAAGATGAAATGAGAGACCTTACATACGTGGGTAGTTTGCTCTGCTAATATAGAAATAGGCTCAAAAGGTATATAAATTAGTTGATATGTGGAGCTGATATAACATTTCTCCTTTTTATGTACTTTAAGCTTATTAGGAAGTTTATTAAATTGTTTAGTTAATTAGGCAGTGAATTCCCTTTATGATCCAATAGGTAATATATTTTCTATGAATCTAAATGCTTTCAAATTCCAAGTAACTCTACAACTGGTGGGGATTGATGTTCATCATCGTTTATTTGATTTAAGTAATGATATCCATCATTTCTTTAGTACGTTTGGTTTAGAAGTTACTCAATGTCACAAGTTCACTGCCCTATTTAATCACTGTCAATTGTAGATTCAAAATCAATGTGTGCACACTGGTGATGCCGATAAAACTGGATTTTTTATTCCTTTTTTTTTCTTTTGCATCTTGAACTTTTGATTTGTTCCTACACGTTTCACTTTGTGCTGAACTGAAAAACACCATAAACACTCACAGGAAGGAAACCCTGCCATTTGTGGGAACGGTAATCGTGCTATTTCACATGCAGAAAGAATCTTAAATGTGCAGCCTCAGCCTCTCGGCAAAGAATCTAATTCTTGTCATAAACTATTATGGCTTTCTGATGAAGAAAAAGGCAAGGTTCTGGTGGCTACTGTCGAGACGAGCAATGGTGTTCAAGATCGAATTCGGAGTCCACACTTGGATAATATAGATGACTGGTTTTCTGGGGATTGGGCAGAGATACCTGTCAGTGCGTCTTCTCAAGCAGAATTACCAGATTGGAATGGCCAGCCTTTTGTGTCTAGCAATCCTGCCGAAGAACTGAAATGGTTGGGTACACGAATCTGGCCTCCTGAAGGTCAAGAAAATATACCATCATTCAACGATGCTGCTATAGGAAGGGGTAGGCAAGATAATTGTGAATGCAATGTTCCAGGTTCAGTGGAGTGCACTAGGTTTCACATTGCCGAAAAGAGACTGCAACTGAAACGAGAACTGGGTCAGGCTTTCCATTCTTGGGGATTCACAAGTATGGGTGAGGAAATCACACTGTCATGGACAGAAGATGAACGACTGAAGTTCAAGTCTGTTATTTATAGCCATCGGTCATCTATTGACAAAAACCTCTGGAGCCAGCTCTACTTGTGTTTTCATCATAGAAAGAGGAAAAGCTTAGTGAGCTATTATTTCAACGTGTTTGTTCTTGAGCGCAGAAGGTACCAAAACCGTGTGACACACAATAACGCCGATAGTGACGATGATGAGAGTGAGTTTTGCTCAAGTAATTTTCTCGGTCAAGACAGAGTTACAGTTAAGGACTTCATTCCCGTCGTTTGCGATCAGAATAAGCAATGTATTGATTTAGATTACTAGACGCACAACACCAGTGGTTGTATCTCTTTGCCCTCGCATTACGATAGCAATCTTTGAGCTGTATCAATCTGTCACAACCTTGAAGCAGAATCATCAACAGATTGTTGTTGTTTGCACCAGAAGAGTTTGGTGCTACATCAGTCACAGAGCAGCATGCCTGACAACTTGTTTAACATTTTGAAACAAAATTTTAGTTTGCAGCTCTGTGTTTTCCCCTTCAATTTTGACCTAGCAATGCTCGTGGAATCACTTTCATTTAGCCTCAAACTTTGGTACAGAGCTAAAAAGTTTTGATGGTAGAGTTGGGCTGTTTGACATTGATATGAATGTTGGCTCTGGATTCTTCTTTCCTCTGTCTAACATGGTTTTATAAGATGCTCTAATTAAGTGTTTGTTCTTTAGTTTGAAGGATTACTCATGTGGTTTTGAAGAGTGATGATATAAAGCTTGGACGAGGACTCAATAAAGTGCGAAGCCATGTGGAGATTCGACCTTAAGGATTGTCGTCAATCTTGGAGTTGGACTTGAAGACCCTTGGTGGTAAGTAGAATGTTTTGAATTTACTTCAGATTGATAAATGTGAAGATGAAATTTAGCACATAAATAGAGATTATTGCTTAGGGAATTTTGCCCTAGTGTTTAAGTGAACTTAAGTAGGCTCTCAAATGTCCTTTAGTATGAAGGTTGGCCTAAGCTAGGTCAGCTGACCCAAGGAATCTTGCAGTTAGGTTGACTTATGATATGCAATCTAGGCAACAAACTTACATAATAGATGTCGATGTACATGTTTTCACAAGTTGGCCTAGATTGATTAAGGTGATCTAAGATCTTTGTGGGTCAACTTAAAAGTATTTGTGGATATCAGAGTTGGGTCAACCCATATGTTTTGGTAGGGGAACCCTAGCCCTAGTGCTTAGACATATGGCTATTGAGGATTCTATGTAAAAGTTTTTCTAGTGAATATTTTAACATCAAAATAAACCCAAAAAGAAGTATCTCTAATTATTCTATATCTTTGCTAAAGTGTCAAAAAAATTATCAAGAAACTTGGAAGCAAAAGTCAAGGTCTTATTTTTAGAAGTTTGATCGGTAACTTTCTTCTTGTCTGAGAAAAAAAAATGTGGAACCGTTATATTAGCGGTCCCCCTCAGTTGCCCCTACCGAGGAGGGGGGTAAATCAGGAACTCAGGTATGACAAATGCAAAAAAGAGAGTCGATGATCCAGAGTTATGACCTCTCCGAGAATTGACCCCTGTCTATTTAAGAGTTACTCCTGTGCACTTACCAATCGAGTCAGGCCTGGGGACTTTTCTTCTTGCCTAGAGAGTTTCATCTATAGGAAGAGATAGAAGTGTATTTCTCTCTTGTACTTGTTGGATTGTAACTTGTGAGGATTTCACCCGATTAATCCTAGAGGCAGATGATTGTTTTTTCTCTGATTTACCTATCAGATAAATTTGAAACAGAATTTATGAGATCTAGTTTAAGAGTTTGTTGTTAAAATTGAACTTCGTATGAGTTTATTATAATGGGTCATGAAAAGATTAGGCCTAATTAACCATGATAAATTATCTAGCGAAAATTTACTTCATCTCTCTACCTCTTAAAATTTTAAGAAATGCAGCCTATAATTTTAAGCTAGTAAAAATAAACGTCTTTATCATTTTAACTCAAATGAAAATGCTAAATACGTCTTAACATTGATAAAACTTGGCATTTTTAAAAAGTTATTATGTCTTCCAAGGTATTTTCATCATCAAACTCTCACTAGTAGCATTTGAAATGGAAACCAAGCTGTCTAGATTTCAGATTCATGATCTTAAACACTTTTTTCTTATCTTGAATCCCACCTATTACAGATTTAGAATTCTATCAGGGCTTGGAAAGATTCTTATAACACGACATTAGCCAACATGTTTGTTCAAACTGAAATCAAAGCAAGGAAACAGAAATCAGTTATAGATCTTAAATGTACACAGAAAACAAAAGGTTTGATTGCAATAAAACTAATTCTTACAGGTTCAAACTCATTCCCGAGTTCATTCTGCACGCAAGCACTTGCTTTTTTCTGGACAAAGAAAACTCGATTACTTCGGTCTTGATCCAAGACAATTCCAAACACCAAATTGCTCCAAGACATTGGTAGCCACTAGTCGCAACCACATAACTGTGTTTTTGCTGATATTTCTGAAAGTTCTAATCGCCAAAGGCAAATAACAAAACATGTTAGATTCGTGCCTGAACCCTTTGAATGACTTGGGAAGGGCATATGGATGAGCTGCTTCTATTGACCGTTTCAGATTTGGCCTGTCCCAAGTGGCTGCCTCGATGTATCGCCTGATGCCCATGCCTGGTAGTCTTTAATAAGCTGAATTTTCAACATAAACCAGCAGATATTAGCGACTGCGAAAATCATACATGAATTTAGGTTTTAAGCCTTTTACAGTAATTTGTCATGTCACTTGTAGTCTTATATTTCAAGAAAATGATTTGAGTTTTCCTTTGCTGAAATTATAGAAGATTCTTAGCTGGTATTCTATAGTATCTGACGTTCTGAAACTCCAATTATTTTTCATTTTTATCTCAGAGGATGATAAAATTCAACTCTGCCATTACCAAAAAATGTAGAATGTAAACCTCAGAAAAGTAAGAACCAACATCTCCTTGTGAGAAGGGGAACTACAAAGCTCCAGATTTTGAACTTTCACTTTAGACAGAACTATTGGGAGTTACAAAAAGGCAACCATGAGAAACGTACATGTTCTTGGAGCTGCAAAAAAGTGACCATAGGAAGCGGACATGATAGGGTAACAACAGCAGGAAAGATGTAGCATGTCTCTAAGAAGCTGTTTGTTATACAGGATAGAAATCGTTAAGGGCCTATTTATGAGGGCAAAATAGAAAAAGTAAGAAAACAAAGGAGAGAGAGAGTCCTCAATCTTGTTTAGCTGGAAGAGAAATTAGGAAGGAGTGTGTGTGAATTTGTCTTTCCTAATTTACAGATTTCCCTACCTCCTCAGCGCTGCTGCCCATGAGTCCAACATGGGTTTTGATCCCCATCAACACTCAATGAATTTGAATTCTTATCTATTAATTTTCTTTCTAAAAAATAAAGGACAGTCACGAAGCTCTCATCATACGAGGTTTCAGAAAAGGATCTATTGAATTTTTTTCTATAAAATATAATTTATAATGGGGGAAGTGATGGTCAACTCCTAAGTGACAGCTTATTACAAATTAAGTATTAGTTGCACAAGCTATGGTTGCCATTTGGAATCATGGGAGAGTAAAGAAGTAATTGAAGTCGTGATCAGGCCATTGGACTGTACTATCCTACAGCCTTGCTTAGTTGCACTAAATAAACTCATTGGAAGTGGCTAGATTCATGACAAATAGCAAACTGAGGAATAGACTTTACTAAGATTATTTGGTTGGACAGAATGAAACTTTAGCTCACTCAACTGGTTTAAATATGGACAGAATCAAACTTAGCTCACTCAACTGGTTTAAAAATACCTTAGTTCAGCCTAGATGAATTTTTCTTTTTCCCTCCAATGTGTAGTCAACTCCCATTTTACGACTGCACTGCTGGAATCTTCACTTTATCCACAATGCTAGCAGTCACCTTCTAAGAAGTCCATGGTGTGTGTGCTACTGAACCACTCCATTTGAATTGTGAAAGGATTTGTCATCGCATTTGCAAGCAAGTTGTGGTTTATCACACATGTTGACAGTGATTCATCTTGAATGATTCTGACACATTATAGTTCATCAATATAGTGATTCGGTGATTCTGAGTTTTTGTTTCGTTTGTCATTTGTGACCTACTCCTGGGGACTAATATACATCTGATAATTATTATGATAGATTGTGATTTATTTTTGATAATGGACGGTTAAATTCAAGATACTATTATGTTCTTGTTTTGCAGATTCAGATTAAGATCTATGTTGATTGTGGGGATTTTAATTATATCAAATATTATATGTTTATTTATTTGCGTTGATCCTTCATAATTGGCAAAAATCTGATTTAAACATAGTAATATTTTTTTTCTTAAGAAAAATAGGCTCACTAACTTTTAAAGAAGGTAAAATTTCAACGAAGCTGTGAAAAGGTCAGAAAAAAATTGACATATTTGCAAATGGAATTATAGAAGCATTCATAGAACTTCAACTTGCCTGTGCTAAAAAACGCGGAAGCATTGCTCTTAATAGCTGTTCAAGCACCTGTCTGCCAGTTGCTTCAAAGACTTCTACAGGAAACATTCGGAAAGCAAAAGGGATGTCAATAGTCACCTGAATGTCACAGAGACATCACATGCTTCAGAAATATTAGGAAATATGCAAATCTTGTATGACAACATATTAGGTTGAAGCAATTGACCTCAATATCTGTATCCGTGGTGAGCTTCTGAAAAGTCGAGTTGTGTAAACCATCACTGCAGGATATTCTATTCACCATGGAAGCTGCATTCCCACACCAAATCAAAGTCAAAGGTCTCCTGAAAGGGCATTTAATAATACAATTCAGAAGAATGCTTCCATACTTTGTCAAGAAAACATTCAGAATCCAAGACATAATTAAGTCTTACATTAACTGGTCAATGAGATACTTCAGATGGGGAAAGAAAAAAAATCCTAACTTGGGTGTTTTTGACCAGTTAAGATGTACACAGGTTGCAAATTATCTGTCCACTGTAATTGCACTCAACATCGCTAATACAATATAAGATCCAAATGCTTGATGTACTTGCCATTTAAATTCTACCATTAGGCATCCACAAGTTTCCGAAAAATAGTTGGGTACATGAACGCTTGTGCAAACACCTTAATATTCTCTATTTAATGCCAAGTAGTAACCTATTAAATTTCTAAGCCCTGGCACCAAACCTATGATAAATGTTATCAATTAAGCTTGTTTAGAGTCCTTTTAAAATTTCTACCTTTTCCTTTTAATTATATTCTTCCCATTAACAAATTTGACCCAGGTAATAGTTAATTGATTATTCCAATGCTTATTCACTAACAATTCTTCAGTTCCGTTTTCTCTTAAGCAAACATAAAGTCAGCTTTTGGAAAGCTAAAGAACATTATGTCTTTCTGTGTAAATATACGGTACTTTCTCATTTGGAAAAGAAAAAAAACACACTTTCTGGACACTTATAACTCTTCTATAAAAGCTTGATCCCCAAGCTAAGAGTCCTCTCATTCCAATCCCACAAGTGCAAGAGAGAGTAAATTACGATCGGCCTTTAACCGTACCGACATCTGGACACGTGGACACGTGGTGAAAGACAGGCACCCCGACTAAGGACACTTATAACTCAAATTCATACAAAGTTGATGATGAGTACTACATATTGCTCAATTATTGAAATTTTAGAACTCCACCAACATTGTTTGTTCAATTATTGAAATTTTAGAACTCCACCAACATTGTTTGTAAAACCCACATCAATTGATTGAAGCTAAAATATATATCCCTTCAAATGGGCACAACAAAATACTCTTCTTGTTTCATCTAGAATCTTGAATAACACCTAGATGGTCATTATGTAACTTAAAATTAAGCAACCCAAAATAATTTCAAATTCCTTTTTTCTTTTTTGTAAAAATTTACATATATTGCACTAAAAATATCATTGACTACTATTTAGCTAATTTTCAAAGCTTACGTGTGCATAATTATCATGCATTTCTGTTTTTAATTTCACTTATTTTAACCTTTTGTACAAAAAAACGGATTATCTATTAATCAACAGAGTCGCTCAGTTTTCTGAGATTTTCTATACTCATAGTATGACTCAATTTGCTAATTACCACCTCAGATATGTTGACAGCATTATCTGCCTTA
Source organism: Alpinia galanga (assembly GCA_037177395.1). Lineage (NCBI taxonomy): Eukaryota > Viridiplantae > Streptophyta > Magnoliopsida > Zingiberales > Zingiberaceae > Alpinia > Alpinia galanga. The sequence continues at coordinate 17,437 of JBAMHZ010004842.1, forward strand.
AAAATTTTGACTGCACTACCTTGGCACATCAATAGGAACTTTTTTGAGAGAGCCATCCAACTGTCATGCATGGTACAAACACAGAGACGATGTATGTGAAAAACCGGGTGGCATAGGGGAAAAAAAAAATCACGAACTCAATTGTTGAACAACAAAGGACAACGATGATTTCTCAATTTTATAATCATGCAAGATCTAGCATTGTCCACTAAATTTATTAGTAATACTAAAAGATTAAAAATATAAAATGTTGTGTGAACATATTGGTCCGTACCTGAAAATTTCTCGTTCTGTGCTTCCACCAACGGCGAACCCTCAAGCTACAATAACAGATTCAAAACCTCGATCAAGATCGAAGACAAAAGGAAAAAAGAAGAAGAAGAAGAAGAAGGAGAGAGAATCGTCGAGTACCTTGCAGGACAACAGTCGAATGCAGCATCCGTTGGGCTCCTCATCGACGCGCACGACGAGAACGGGACAGACCTCAAACGAGAAGAATTTCAAGCGGTAGACGTAGCAGCGAAAGGTCTTGTCGTCTATGCGCTCAATCCGCTCCGCATCCAGCACGGAATACTGGCTCGCTGGCAGACTCATGTACTCCGCTGTGGCCAGTAGGCCGAACCAAATCGAGAAAAGGGGTCTCTCATCTCTTTGTCCAAGACGCATAAAAGAAAAAGACATTTTACACGTACCCAGAGGGCGCTGGAGTTGCTGAACGGTGGCGGACTCGGTGCGCTTGGCAAAGAAGCGGGCTTTGGGGGTGGAGGCCGATGCGGAGGCGACGACGGAGGCGGTGCTGCTGACGCGGCGTGCAGGCGCAGTGACGGTGGCGGATCCAAGCCGCAGCGGAGCGAAGGCGTAATGGAGCGCCATGGATGGTCGAAGCGGCCTTCGAACTGCTGCTTGACGAGATGGGAAGAAGAAATTAAAGTGATCAGAAGGGAAGGCGATGGTTTTGTGGTGGTGGCGGTGCGAGCGTCGCAGGTTTGAAGATCCCGGGTTGGATAAGACTTCGACACCTGAGAGTAGTCAGGGGATTAGGGATTGCCTGCGGTAATCCTACCGCATCCTTCAATAATCATTCAGTTAGTCCAACTAAATAGATCTACTTAGCGTCATTAGCCATCTCAGCGCCAAACAATTTTAACTTTTTTTTTTTTTTAATATAATCCAAATTTTATAAATTTACCCAATTATTTCATTATTCATCCTACTGCTTTTTAATTATTTACACATAGTAAAAAAAGAAATAACTATAGGATAGATTATGAAACTATAGTAAATTATAATAATTAAATAATAAATTTTTTAAAAAATCATAATTATAAAAAGATTGATAGAATTTACATATACTATCATCAATAAAAGATTAAAAATAAAATACATTAAAAATATATAAAAGGAATAAATAAATCCCTAGCGGATACATTATCAATTCTTTTTTACTTAACTAATCTTTTATCTTAGATGGATAGTTAGAGGAAATTTGGATGTATAAACAAATTTATGAACACAAGACAATGTGTATACATTAGATACGAAGAGTAGTTTTACTTTGACACAAGAAGACAGCAGTTAGATGATATACAAAATTGTGATAATGTATGGAATACTCTAACAGCACTCGGAATATCTTCTTACAAAATAGTAGTTATTGGTAAATTATTTCAATACGACCATTCAAAAATTAAAAGGGAAGACATTCTCTTGCTATGCTATATTAGCAAGCCCTCATGTTGATATCTACACAACTTGGGAAGAAGTGAAAATGTGCATCAATGAAAGAAAAAAAATGTCTCTTATATATATTGAGGATTGATGCGCCAGTTAGAAAGAAGATTGAATAGACGATGATGTCTCTTCTTTATTTTTTTAAAAGAATGATTAGCGGAAGCAATGATACAATTTAAAGCTAGAATGAAAAACAAATAAACCAATATGACACGTCAATGTAATGTGGTTCGGAGGTAAGACTCCTACTTCATGGATGTCCGTAAGGCAGACAATGTCTGCAATCCTTCAGCGAATCAATCCTTAGTAACTCCGATTAAGTCGAGCTCCTTCTTAGTGGAGAAACCTCGTACAAATACATTGCAATCTCCGCAAGCAACAATGACTTCTCTTAGACTACTAATAAGGGTTTATCATCTCTATTTTGTTAACCTTAACTGAGATCCACAAGCTTGGTTAAATAAGCAACAGTTGGAAACTCCTAACATAGGTTTCCGTCTATCAGTCGACCGGTAGTTGACCGTTATGATGTCAACTGCACTCCAA
>JBAMHZ010004942.1:0-19707 GCA_037177395.1 Alpinia galanga
GGTACCGAGGAAAAAAACGGCCGGGGGTGGGTGTCGCGCACACGTCGTGCGGGGTAAGTCGCGTGGGTGATCATTTCTCTATATATATATATATATCGCAAATCAAATCAAAATAATCTTAACGTGGAGGTCAATTTGTACTGGGACAGATAACAGAAGCGCATTGGGTCGCGTATTTTCCACTAGGAATCCAGGTAAGAAATGATGTAATTTAAGTTTGGTAAGTCAAGATTCTGCAAACCTCCAATAAATAAATTGCCCACCTTATATTATGTGAGGAGGAAAACCAACCTTCTTCGAAACGACGGCGGAATCCGTGTCGATTCAACTTTCCAACGTTGAGATTCTTCTGAGAGCGATCTTTCTCCGGTTGCCGCCGCCACTTCCTCCCCTGCATCCTTTTTTCTTCTTCTTGAGCTGTTACTATGACGGTCGGTGTGCTTGCGCTACAGGGCTCGTTTAACGAACACTTGGCGGGTATTCGGGATTGCTCAATTTTAGGGGTTGTTATTATTATTATTTTTTGTTCTTCGCTTTTCTTTGATCCTTACGAATTGGTTTGGTGCTGGCAGCACTGCGAAGGATAGGGGAGAAGGGTGTGGAGATTCGGAAAGCGGAGCAGCTGGAGGCCGTCGATGCCCTCATTATCCCTGGCGGCGAGAGCACCACCATGGCCAAGCTCGCCCACTACCACAATCTTGTTAGCCCTTTTCCATATTGTGATTGTTATATCTGCTGTCATAGTAATCGGTGTACATGCATATACTGTGAACAAGTTTGGATTTTGCAACTGGCTGTTTGGTCTCCTGGAGGTTCTCAAATTGGAGATGGTGAACGTTGTTTCGTATATACAGGGGGTATCAGAGCGAAGTCAAAAAGTGCCAAGAGAAGATTCAAAAGTAAAAAAAAACAAATTTGTTTCTTAAATTTGTAGATTCAAAGTTCTTAGTGTAGAACACTTAAGGAGGGAAGGATGACTTGGCATAATCAAGAGCAGAATGGAGAAGAGGGATATGTAGAAAGAAAATCTTTATCTTCTTCTTAGTTCTCACATTTCTTTTGCCTGAACACCTTCGGAACTCTTGTCTTTGCCTTTTTGAGAAAATTACACTAATGTGATTGCTGAAGTCCCACGCAGTAGTAGTGATTGATCTTAGATTTTTGACCTTCATTGCAGATTTGCAAGTATCCTACATGATGGATCTTTCATCGTATGCCACTCATTGTTAAGAACTCTAGTCGTCTTTGAATAGTCAACAGTATTTTTAGGTTCCTTTTCTTAGGGGCTTGTTCTTGGGGAAACTGAGAAAAAAAAGTGATGTTGCTTCAAACCAAATTCTGAAATGGAAGTCATATTTCAACATATCTATCTGGTTTTGTTTGAATGTCCTACCATAGCTCACTAACTCAGAGATAGTGGGCGAGGAAAAAATTTAGTATGTTTTTTCTTGTAATTTGACGTCCATTAATTGACTGTAATTGATACTCACTTCTTTACTGTTCCTCTCTCCAATATTAGTTCAAGTGTCAGTTTTACATTTGTAGTACTGCCAAAAATGCTGCTCATTGTACTCATATATATATGCTTGAAGGCTTGCTAATTGATTACATAGTACAACACTATAATTTATATGTATACTTGAGAGAAAGCAATTGTGCTTGACGGATTGATACACTTTGACTCTGTGTTTAAATTTATAGTCAGTGTAAAGTGAACAGCTTAATGAGTATCTCTTTTCTCCTAACTCTCAGATTCAGGTTCACATGACTGTTTTTTGTACTGGTAGAGCTGAGTAATGCCAAAATTATTATAGATGTCACATCCTTCTAATAATACTTATATTCAACTTCTTTCTTTGAATGAGTTCTGTAAATTTTATCCGTTTAATTAAATGTATATCTTTCATCTTTGCATCCACTATGAAGAAGTTGGACATTTAATTATGCTTTTGTAATCAAAATTCATAATAAATCACTGCATCTGTTCCTTTTTTTTTTGGCTATCAAACAGAATCTTCTTTTGGTTGTCTGGCTTGTGAGGATTGTCTACAGCCTTAGAGTCTCCCTACTACCTCTAAAAATTATTTTTTATATGCCTTTCCTTTGAATTTAGTTGAATACAAAGTTATATGGATCATATTTTCTTAATCACCAGTTTCCTGCTTTAAGAGAATTCGTAAAAACTGGAAAGCCTGTGTGGGGAACCTGTGCAGGGCTCATATTCTTGGCAAACAATGCAGTTGGTGAGCCAGCACATTACAAAATTCTACTATTGCAATATGCAATCATTTAAATGCAATCAGTTGAACATTTACTCAGGTCAGAAATCAGGAGGACAGGAGTTTATTGGGGGACTAGATTGCATGGTTCATCGAAATTTTTTTGGTAGTCAGGTGTTCACCTCAACTGCCACTTTGTCATTGTTAATTTTTTAAATATTATTCTCTTTGGCTCCTTTTAATTCCAAAATACAATTCGTACTCATTTATGCTGCAGCTTCAGAGCTTTGAAATACAACTTTCAGTGCCTAAACTTGCAGAGGAAGAAGGGGGGCCTAGTGGCTTCCGTGGAGTTTTTATACGTGCACCAGCCATCTTAGAAGTTGGACCTGAAGTAGAGGTATTAGCAGACTGTCCTGTTCCTCCAGAGACTAGGAAGAATATGATGCTTGTTGACAATGATCAGAAGGTTTGTCTCCATTAACTTGCCTCTTAATTAGCTTATCATACAACATCTACTCTTGAAGTTTATCCTTTGGCCCACGGTTGGTTTACACTACGATTACTGGCATTTACTCCATAGAGAAAACTGTAGTAGTGACGCTTCATTAAAGCCTTCATTTCCTGTAAAGGAAATTGGTCAGACAGCATTTATTTGAACCACTCTCTCTCTCCATACAGGGAATATAAAAAGAAAAAAAATCCAATCTACAAGAAAAGGGAAAAACAGGGTCAACTTGGGTTTCAGTTCCTTACTTTTTCTGTTTAATAGGTCAATTTGATCTGATCATAAATATGATTAAGTTCATTGCATCCTTTTGGACTTTTTGATTCCTCTTTTGTCTTGTTTTTTATGTTGAGTAAATTTTTGTGAGGTTAAATTCACTTAAGAATGGTCACGCAAGGGGTTCATATTTATATGTATATGTGTGTGTGTTTTATTTTGCTTTTTAATTCGGTTATACTTTTATGTTATACCTATAATTGTTGTTGATGTATCAGGTCCAGAATTTATGTTAGCACAGGCCAATAGTTAATTTGACATACATTCATTTTTTTTTCATTTTAATCTAATGTTTATAATCCTTATCAGACAACTCAAAAACTTTACCAAACTGCTGACTGAGTTTTTTGTTTGCTTGTCATCAAAGTTTGTGTAGATTGTTTATTCTGTATTTACTAAATTCTCAGCAGAGAAACTTTAGTTTATGAACTACCAAATAGATAAATGTTTCAACTCCTTAAATGATGGAACCAACTCAGTGACTAACAATTGGATAACAAGTCGATGCGTCTCAGCTTTTCTAAATTCAAGTATTGCTCTAATAGCTTATATTCGATTGTGTCAGGGGATAGCTTCAAGCGACAGAGTAATTGTTGCAGTTAGGCAAGGGAACTTACTTGCAACTGCTTTTCACCCTGAATTGACTTCCGACTCACGATGGTAAGCATCGTTTGATGAGAACCATGGGTTATTCAGCAACTTTTTAGTTTGTGTTAAAGGCCTGCTGCTGTTCATCAGGCACAGCTTCTTCCTAAAAATGAAGAAAGACAGTGGTGGCAAGATACTGCAGTGCACCTCCACATCCGAGACAGATGCCCTTCAAGAAAAGAAGCCATATGACCTCCCTATATATGAATAATGTTGCAGAAAACTTAATCGATTATGTCTAGGTCATTCCTAATCAACTTACATATATTTGTAATTTATATACCTTCATGTTTCGAAGGTCTTGTTCTTTTGAGACCATTCAAACAATGACATATATAAGCATACAGTTTAACAAAATCATTGTTTCAATGGGCATCGATCTTTTTTCCTGAAAAAAAATTGTATGCATTAATGAGAAAAATAATCAGTTCTTTTCCCCAGATTTTTATGAAGAATATCGGAATATAATTCCAGGCTTTTATGATGATAAGAAATTATGAGCTTTTCTTTTTTAAATTTTAAATGGCACACCAGTTAAATTACTAGATTTTTTTAAAAAAAAGGCAAAAACTAAAGCTGGCAAATTAACAACCAATAACGTCATCTTTAACCTGGGATGACAAGATTAGCTTAACTCAGACAGGATCATACAAGTCATTTAACTATTCATGTCCTGGAAGAGAAGTGATAAAACACATACATTATGAACCTAAATATCCAGTTCAAAAATATTATGAGCTTACAACTGGATAAGATTCTTGAAGCAATATGTCCCAATAAGGAACCAACCAATAAGTGCAACTGCGAAAGCCAAAACACCCAATAAGAACTTTGTGGTGCCCAGGAACACCCCAATGCTAAAGACTACTAGGAAAGGTAAGTAGGTTTGCAGTAGTGATGCTCTCCTCACCCAAGTCCCCTTCAGGAAAATTAAAGTTGCTATGTTTACCACATTCCATCCTTCGTGACCACGGTACGTCAATCTGTTTAGATTGTTTGCAACAAAAGAGTGACAATTGCAGGTAAACAAGCTGTAGGATCTGTGCTGAAACTCTTGTGTGCTTTTTCGGAGTGCATCATCCCAAGTCATTCCTCCGCCTGGCTCTGTCAGCCTCTTACACTGCCAGGTCAGACATACATGGTCAATCAGTTACTCGGATGGTTTAAAAATTCAGAAGTCATAATACACCAGCAGGTCAGTGGTTAATACAAATAAGTGTGGTCGATCAGAAAAGTATGCCAGTACTTTACATAATTCATCAGGTTCATGTAAATGTGCTATCACAGTTGAATAGAATGTACAGTTGCTAGTTTGCTCCTTGGTTTACACTCGTATGTTGAATTTCCATCTTTCATTTCTGTTACCATTTGCTAAGATTTAGGTTAAGTATCCTAGCTGATATTTAGTACTAATAAAGGTAATTGTGTCCTAAGATCCCGCTCTCTCGAGTAATTAGGTAGTAAATATGGAGAATAAAGATGAAGACATCGTTCTTACCAACATCCTTGAAGGTTGAAACTCATGGAAGATGGAAAAATAAAGCAAAAGATTCAGCAAACGCTTTCCGTGATGTTTAAAAGAAAAAAGTTTACAGAAGAGAAGACCAGACGTATGATGACTTTCTCGTTGGACTGTTTCAGAATAACACTAAAAATGATGCTTAGGATGCATGAGAGAATTGGTGGCAAAGCACTTGCAGTCCAACAAAAAAACTTCTGAGGGAAGCGCACCAGTCATGCCAATTTTGTAAACAGCTTCAGAGTAATTTATCTTAGGGGAATTGAATTTTCCGAGAAAAAAGTCCTTGAGTGCCAGTCAATCTAAAAATGCTGTGCAAACAAATAACTTTTAGGTTAATTTAAAATCTCTATGCTAAAAAACACAACCTTGCAATATCTCCTGCTATTTTTGTTAGGAATGCAAGTGGCAATCAGTAAATGATTAATAGTTATTGGAGAAATTTTCTTTTTTATGGATGACCAAACTGAAAGAGTAAATCCTCATGTGTGTAGGAGCTTAACTTGTGTTTCACCTTCCAGATAATAAGCCTGACATTTTTCAAGCCACTAACCTCTTTTCTAAGTTTACATTGAATGCTGTATAAACTGAATCATGGAATTGACTACATGGATTGTGCTCAACTGCAATTCAATTGATCACCAAACGACAAATCTGGTACATGTTATGTTTTCATGATGCAACCAAGTTCTCTTTTGACCTAGAAGAAGAGGCAATCAAGTTGAACAAATAAAATAAAACTTCACTTCCGCAAATATGGAGTTCATAACAGAATATAGCAAATCAAAATTTTCTTATGCAAATTAATGAGCTATTTATAAAACTATTATTTTGAAGAATTTGTTTAATAAAAAAATGGTTGCAACAGCTTGAAGAGAGCAATATGCTATTAGTCATTGTGAAACTAGCGGGTTCTTTTCAACCAAGATATCATGTTCAACTTACTGGACTTTCATTAAATTATGTGAGATTATTTTCCCATTTATTTGGATATCAATAAGTTTTCAAGTAATTGTCATCCCCAGGAACACGAGGAGATTGTTTCAAAACAAGTTATGTAAACATTTTATCCATTTACAGGAGTAAGCCAGGGTTTTGGCAAGAGCCTTCACGCCATAATGTTAATGTTTAATTTGGATGATTTTTAAAAAAACTTGTTCAATAATTTGTCGTATTGTGTCCTTTGCTTCCCTTAATCCTCGCAATTCGTACAAGGAATGAAGTAAGCTAGGCAAGCTGTAATTAAAGCTAACACCTGATGCTGAGGAGAGAATTATGTTCCATCTTAGGCATTAGAGCGCACTCAGTTACTAACAAGTATTCATGCTCTCTATACTCTGTGGAAACTGCCAAATCTGCAATGCATTAAAACTTGAAAGCATGAAATGATTGCACACCTCATCTCCGTGAACTGGTACGTAGCGTGCCACTGCACCAAAAGCAAAGTTGTCGACGCTAACAAAGTTGGGTCCAGCGAAGTCCAGGATCACCCCATCCTCTCGACAGATGCCGATATGACCAATGAAGGGAATAAACCAAGAGATGAGAGGAAGGGGAGTCCAAACTATACAACAAGGAAAGCGAGCTCGTTTTGGATCAATTTCCCCCAGTTGCCGAGAGTTGTCGTTCAGCATTCGCTCGTCCTCGAAGGTTACTCCGGAATCCATTATGATCTAATTCTGAGAAGCCAAGCATTGATAAACTGATGATGAACCGTGAGGCATAAAAAAAAAATCTAAATTTCAATGTTGAAATTTGATCGATAATATCAATACGGGAAAGCGGAACCGCAGGCTGGAAGTCCGTCGAGGTACGAAGACCTAGTTCCCCAATTCCATCGTAGATTTCAAAGGTCAGGCCGAATCGCGGAAGAATGAGAAGAAGAGGAAGAGCCTGTAAGAAACCGCCTTCCGGCGCCGGCGCTGCTTACCTAAGAGCGACGCCTGCTCTTCGATGCGACTGGATCAGACGATGGCCGGTCAACACCAGAAAAAAGTTTATCGGGGGAAGGGGGAGGAGACAGGCAGTCCATTATGAATCTCTTGGCAATTTAATCAGTGAAAACTCAGTTTTGACCCTCATAGGTTTATTATTTTTCAAAATGCCGTCGTGGGTTCATATTGCAATTTTAACCAGTAATTTATTTATTTTATTAAAAACCGCTTCGTTCGTGACTTTGTAAAATTATATGATATTCTTCAATGACTAAAATTCAGACAAAAATAAAATAACCTGCTAATAATTAACTTTCTTTGTAAATATATAAATATAAATATATATATATATATACAAATAATCTCCTATACAATTCTTATGTGAGCACTTATGAGCACCTTCATCATTCACCATCCAATCTCCTAGGGTTTAAGAATTGGGCTATAGTGCTCACCCGATCGAATGATAGATGATGGAGATGTTCATGAATGCTCACATAAAAATTGTGTAGGAGATTATTCCCCTATATATATATATATATTTGTATATTTCTAAATACATGCTTGTACTGCTACCCTATTTAATTTTTAAAACTTAAAGAAATTGATAATGACTATAACCAACATTAATGCAATCTTTAGTGATTGATTTTAGAGGGCCACGGCGGTTCCAGATTTTTTTTAGTGATTAATTTTTAAAAAAATAATATGAATTTTTTAAAAAAAAAATAATCCTGCTGTCCGAATTTTACCCATTTACTTTGAAGATAAATAACTCTAGTAAAATTTAAATTTTAATCCTTTTAATTATTTAATCTGCATCCGTATCATTGCAGTAAACCAGTAGAAACAGGATTTTTGTAATTTGTTTGAAAAAAAAAATTTGAAAACTAATCTCAAGGCATAACTAGATTTTGGAAACATTCATGCAATTCAATGAGTGTTAGATGAATGTTAGCGTGTCAGCAAAATTGTACAAGATAAGAGTTGTAAGTGTATTCAGGGAGCTTATCGTCCTGCTGCGTTAACTTTCGATTGAATATAAAATACTTCCTATAATTTATCTTCTTTATATTGACTATAAAATTGATTAATAGAAATACTCAGAATGAGCAAATTATCTTTTGCACAAGTGCCAAATAAATGCATTGGAAAAAAATTTTTTGCCTCAAGACAAAATATTAACAGAGTGTTAGATGAATGCACCCGACTTTAGATAACATACGCGCAATATCAAAAACAACATAAACTTAAATAATACTAGGCAGGCTCATAGATCACTTTCTTAAAATCAATGCGAAAGAAAATTCTCATTACAGAAACGGCTTAAGTGGCCATCTTGTTGAACACTTATGCTACAATGTATGCACATAATAATTTATAGGAAATATTGCATGGTCGACAAAATTCTGTATAGAGAGGATCATTATAGAGAATCATATGTCATCATAACCACACGTCATTCCATGTTATGGAATTCAATTTTCCATATGCAAGCACTTCGAATCAAGATGGATAAATGAAGGGACAGAAGGATGGCCGCTTATGAAGAAAACTTAGAAATGTATAGATACTATTCAAAAATTTTATCCCACCATGGTTCTAAAAGCCCCAACATTAAAACAAGGTAGACCTTAGCTGAAGAGAGATTCACTTCCTAGCAAGCCTCCTTGCAGCACCAAATATTAATGCCTTTCCGACTAGACCAACTTGAAGCCCACAGACGACAGCAACTCCACCAATAACCACCAATTTCCAATCAATACCATGATGACCCCTAGCATCCTCACTGCCATTAGCTACTTCTGAAGAGTCCAGAATCTTCGTGTCGATTGGAGCGAGGGTTTCATTGTTCGGCACCTTCGTTGTCATTCGTGCCGCAAGTGCAAATCTAGATGGAGATGTTCCTGTTCTCCTCATTGCTTGATATGCTCGCATTCCAGATTGCAACTTCTTGACTGCTCCCCACATCCCTTGACGAATTCCAAGCTTAGCTACATCCTTGGGGATGCCCATATCCTCATAGTGGACGAGAGTTACCTCGCAGGCTGATAGCTGACCGTCTTGTTTGCGGGATTCAACTGTTAAGAAGAACAAAAAGGGCACATAAAAAAATGTGCGGAGAGCAAAACATAATAGGTTGAAAAAATTACTATTGTTTGTTAGAATGTCTTTTTTCAATTTGTAATTTAGAAAATGAAACAAACTCACTGAAATAAATAAATAAATAGCTATTAGACCATTCACTCTAATAAATTCAAGTGTCAAACAATAAATGGCAAATATTGTTTCATTTCTCTTTTCAAGTTTTAAATTACATTTTTGAAATAATAAAAGATAAATATAGAAAAGTTTCCATACCAAATAAGGAACCCTCAGACAGGAAAAGATAACTAGCATAAAGAGAATTCAATTTGATGAACCTCGAGCCAAATTTGTATGAAATTAAGAGGTGCCCCAACATATTGGTCGAGTTTGTGGTGCATTTGTTCAAGGTATAGCCATCCAACAGCTAAGTTAAAAATACATAACAGCTGATGGGCCAAAAATTACATTCTTCGAGAAATACAAGTTATTTGCATACCAAATAACTAAAACACGTTCTTTTATTTCCTATTCAATACTGAACAAGAAAGAAACTTAAATTATTTCCCAACAAATCTTCAATTAGGGTGAAGATTTTTCAAATATTAAGTGGCCTATGTGAGGCCTCCATGAACCATAAATATTTTTAGTGTTTGTGTAAAAGAGGAATAGTGCAGATGTTTTCCAGAAGTTTGACGAAATGCACCCCATCAATTAGATTCTTAAAAATATACTTTTTTGTGGCATAAGAATCATGTTTGGTTTAGCAAATGCAACCATAAGTTGTGAGAGATATAGCTTCTAGCCTCCAATATTACCCTTGATAGCTCTCAATATCTATGCCTTTTATAATAATTAATCACATGTATAAAGTTGGGGCTAAATTGATGGTGTTTTTACACTAGGGGGTAGCTGGTCTATCAAAAGTATTAAGTTTGAACTTAGCCCACTTCTAAAAGACTTCTCTGTAGCTAACACTTTAGCATGCTAATGTTGTCCCCCACAAATTTCATATTTCCTAATATTGCTCGCTACTTTTGTTTGTTTCAAAAAACTCAATTTTTATCAGTGCAAAGTCAACCTTTAATATGTATTTTCATGTTGAATGTCATGAAGGCAAAATTGCAATCTGTACTTTGGGATCAAAGATGACCTAAAAGATTTAAATTCCAAGTATGATCTGAATTGAGTTGCAATCCTGTGATCTGATCCAATACCTATTTATTGTTCCTATATCTTTCCTCCCAACATTCTTAATTAGAATATATATGTATTCAATTAGACATTTTAACAATTGACATTTACTATAAAATAATTTTTTTCGTGCCATATCCTTTGAGAAGGTTTTTAAAAATATAAAATTTCCATTGACTTCTAAGTAAGAAATTCCTTTTAATTGTTGTTATTATCATTTGTCTTATAACTATAATTCATTTTATAGAAGTTGCTACCTGTTGTATAAATATGGAATACAAAAAATTGTATTGTACTTTTAATATATTTATAATATGAATAATTTTATTTACACTTCATACTAATAATTTCTTTATAATATGAATAATAACTTATGAAATATACATATTGATTGAAACAAAACTATAAATCTCAAATATATTAAATAATAACTAACACTTTAGCAATGCACAAGATCTTTTTCTCCACCATAGAATGTGTTTCATTTGATCATGTACATGACACATTACACACAGTGTACGTACCAGCAATTGTAAATAATGCAACTCACCATGAATTAGTACTCCAGAAGGAAAAAAAACAGTATAATAAAATGGACTCAATATATTTGATAGGATTGCAACATTATAAAAGGAAGACATGCCAATAAAAGAGCTTGCTCTATAACCTAATAAAGATGAGAAAGAAAAAATACCAGCCCTGATGCGCCAACTAGAAAAATACAATTCAACACGTCGCAGCTTTATGTTCTTAGGTAAAGATGGGTACGGTACTCCCTGCAGATGTTTTAGAATCCATCAGATATATATCTTTTTTAGCTCTAGTGCCACAAAATAAAATGATAATTCACTTCAAAGGAAATGCATTTCTTGCAAAAGCAATGCTAAAAATGCCTAAGCACTTGGCAAGAATCTTATATAAACATGGATAGAGTAGACAATATGCCAAGAGTCACCTATAACTGAATTATTGTAATTGATAGCACAGACAGACAATCTCTAGGATGCATGTCCATGCAAGCAAATACATAGCCGTTCACCTACAAGAACTAATGTAGTGCCTTTTCTTGGTCCGTCATTTCACCAGTGTCCGTACAGTATCAATGTTGTTGGTGGTGTGAGAGCAAAAGAAAGAGAATATATTAGTAGAGATATGTCCAAAAAGATCTGAGTTTAGGATTCATGGAGACAACCCAGAGGTACAGACTAGACAAAACAGGAGAAATATCTCCATGGGCATATGAGGTGATCAACTGAGACAGAGCACTAATAACTGTTTGGAGCCAAAGGAGCCTAGTGTATTCCTCTGCTAGAACAACCATGGTGGAACTAGACTGATCCAGCGAGGAAGTATCTCGTTGAACTATATGCATAGTAGAATGTCAGGATTTGAGCCTGTCTTGTCCACCAAAACATCCTCCTTGACCTCTTTGTCAATCTACTTAAGAATTAGACATTTCGAGAACGTAAACCGATCACTTGCTGAAATCACAATCATAGAAAGGCCCTATTTGGAATCAAGCCCAAACAGGAAGAGAGAAACCTATACTGTTGATTCTAGGATGGATCAACTATAAGGACAACAATCTGCTAACAGAGAAATCTGGAACAAATCCAGATCAAGTTATGCACCTCAAAGCACGGCTGAAGGCCGCAGATATCAACCCAACAAGCCATAGGAATTGCCTAAGGAAGCGCAACTAATTTTTCAGGAGAAGGATTACCGATTTGATGGAGATTGCTTCGTTGGGGATGCAAGCAAGTCTGTGTTCAAGGGCGATGTCTATCTTTATCATGGAGTCATGAGCCACAAGAAGTTGTGACATGAGCAAAAATGAGAAGCAGTGGCTGCTTTTAGCTGCTACAAGAGACACTGCAGGACAAAGGGGCCAAATTGGTTGCTGAAGACAGAAAGCGTAGCAGTGGGCATTGTTGCAGGCAACGTGTGCCAGGGACCCATGGCTCTGGAAATCGGTGCTCATATGGATGACAGGAATTCAATAGACAGTGAGCGTGGGGATGACAAAGGAGAATCACAAGAGCAATGACATGAAACAGGGAAGGGATGATGGGCATGGCTGGGTTAATCACAAGAGCAGTGGCTATGCCCCCAGAGCTACGGTGCAGCGGTAGGACGTCCAGCTCAGCTGTCAGGTACTCAAAGTTTGATCTCCAGCCATAGCACATTTGCAGGATTTTCCTTCAAATGGGGTGACAAATCAAGGACGCTGCAACTGCTGAGGCTGCGCGAGCGCTTCCTGATTTACCTTGGTGGTTGGTGAAGCATATCTTGCCTAGGGATTACTTAGCGCTCCGTTAGAGATCCATAGGGCAGGACCGGTCATCCCTAGTATTAGTCAGACCGAAGGCCTGGATACTTGATACTAGTAAAAAAAAAAAAAACAATAGCAGTGGCTACATGACACAACCAGTTAGAGGAACAAACTCACATCGCCCCCCACCCCCAGTATTCTGCACACCACCTATTGCCTCCATTGCACACACCCCCTATTCTCCCCAACGAAGAGGCAACTGCAATCAGGGGTGGATCAACATTAGGGCACATGCCCTACCATAATTTTGGGGGAAAAATTAATTATTTGATCTAAATCAAGGGTGTTCTATCAAAAATTTAGAAAAATATATTTTTTGTGTACAAAGATAAACAAATCATTACTTTATTGAAATTTTGAAGAAGGGAGGTCTGTTCTATAAAAAGGGGAACTGGTAGCACTTCTTGTTGTGATTCAATTTTTGTTAGTCATGCTTTTTAAGTTCATGTTGTTTTATAGAAATTTGTTCAAGTGATAATGAGCAATGATAAAACTTACAATCTTCTATCAAAGGAGCATATAATAACTTGTTTAATTTTAGATAGTTAAGAATTTGTCTAACAAATATTTGAGAACAAGAATATTAAGTTCCCTGATTATAAGCTTGTAAAAAGTCTTCTTGTCCTAAAATATTCCTAAAATATAACCCAGCCCAAAACAAACTAAGTTTTGCTAAAACCACAATGAGAACACTTGTTCCTGGAGATAAAGAGATCATGAAAGCAGAAGGGAATATTTGCATCATAAGTAATACGCTGTCTTTGGAGCAGTTAGTATATCTGAGAAAAATAAACAAGGAAATATCCAAGTAAATGATAGCCCAAAGATAAATTGGCAAGCCAAGTTAAGTTATTTCTCAAGTCAATCATTTTGAAAACTATTTAACCATGCTAAGTAAAGCCTTCACAAGATTTATTTATCACAGTAAATAAATCCTCCTTTTAAAGAAATTCACTACATAAATGGTATGATAAGGCACTTCCATTGATCTATAGCATAAAACATTGAAAAAATACGTTCATGATCAATTGTAGTAAAGGAATACTACCCTCGTCACACAGTAATAAGCCTTTCCAGATTCCCATATCCGTCGACCAATTATATATTCCCGATCACTGCAGAAGAATGGGAACTGTAAACAACAAAAATGCTCCTAGATTATTTATGTTTAGCTATTAGTAGAATAAGAATTGTAACTATAAAACTACAATATAACTTCTTACCTTTTTGATCCAGTGAGTGATCATCGTCCCACTCTGATGGAATTCCTCCAGTACAGTAGAATTTCCAAACATGGGATCCCATTTAAATCGGAAATCATCATCCCAAAAGAAATCTCTTACTACTTCAGGAGATGCATCTTCGAAAATAGTTCGGCTACGATAAATGATAGGGCCAACCTAAGGATGTTAAAATTTAGCTAGAATCCATAACTAATTTCAACAAGAATGATACTGACATTCAATGAGTGTAAAATCTGATAACAAGCTAAACATGAAAACCAAATCAAGAGGAAATAGAGGAAGCCACTGTTGTACACTAGGTCTGATGGCTAGTGCCACATACAGTCAGGCATTAATCCAAGAAATGCAACAAGACTTTCTATGATGCTCCATTGTACCTCAGGTTCATGACACCATGCTTGGTAGATCATGTTTGTTGTAGTGCGCTCCATTTGTTTATTCCAACATGAATCTCCACAATCACCATCCAGAAGATGCAACAGATGTTCTAGATCTTTCTCTGCCACAATGTCATGCTCACTCATAGAGAGGCCAAAGCTGGAACTGAAAAGAAATTAATGTGTTAAAAACTTTTTCCACTTAAAAGCATATTATGTTTTTCATCAAATAGACCGCAAAGTAGAATATCTTAACCAATAAGCAAAAGATGATAAATAAAATGTGATGTGGTAGGTCAGGTTCATAAATTATTTAATGATACTATGGAAAAACAATCACCATCTCCAGATTTATGTTCTGATTGATGTCATTTGATGAAGCCAGGGTATTCCATGGTCAGAAGTTATGTTGAAGCCTGAGTGTTCTTTGCCATTGTCTTGCATGGGGAGAGCAGAAATCTATTGAGATATGCTGGGAGAGTGATTGCCTCCCAAATGGCTAGTCAATTTAGAATAATTTAAGTCCTAACCACTTCAATATTATCAAAGTGAACACCCACCATGAGATGGGCATGAGTGGTGTGTTGAAGCGTGAGTTCTCCATTTTACAGTCCCACAGACAACAGGGAGCATGATGATCTTCTAAGAGCCTATGTGAAAGTGTCGCCTTCCAAAGTGGCAAGTCATTTGGGTTAGGATTTGGACATGCTCCTTCAAGATAGTGCATTTGGTTGCACCTGTGGAGTGTTCCTCTTAAAAATTGTACAAAAATCTTGATGTACCTCAAGATGAAGTGAAGGGGCATCTCAAAGAAATGGGGCTCTGAGTCCATAGTCTCACATTGAAAAGTGTGGGTAAGTGTCCTAGCGATTATGTGAATGAAGTATCCCAAAAAAATAAATTGAGTCATTTTGGGTCGCATAGGGATTCACTCCTCTCATTATGGTATTAGTGCAAAGAGCGCTTATTGAGGTGCTTCACATCCATCAATGCTAAGAGTGCATTATCACCTCATATCCCCACATGCTAAAGTGAGTGCTTATTTGAAGAGGTCACCCTGTCCTAGGTGGCTAATTATTTTGGATGGAATTGGTTCTGCATTGCTTCAATATGGATCAGTGCCTCAGCTTGTACCTTTGAATTTTAACTTTTGTGAGGTGTGTAGGGTATTCCTTCACAATCAACCAGTGTTTCAAAAGGCATATAGTGGTAGTACCTGGTCAATCCACACTATATAACCATATGCAGAAGAGGGTATATAAGGGGCTTATAAGGTTGATATAATATTAGTTAATGCAATAAAAATAATTTAATTAATTCAAATATTATTAGTGATAAAGTAATGCATAGAGTTTAATGGAGAGACAAAATTCGCTGAATTCAAATGGTTAAAATAAACTTGATAATGGCAATGAATTAGTAAGTATAAAAACATATTGATAAAATGACTAGCATATATATGCTCACAAAATGACTATCAAGTAGCATGCATTTATTGATATATAAATTGTTCAAAGCTTGTGAAGCA
This sequence comes from Alpinia galanga, assembly GCA_037177395.1. Taxonomy (NCBI): domain Eukaryota; kingdom Viridiplantae; phylum Streptophyta; class Magnoliopsida; order Zingiberales; family Zingiberaceae; genus Alpinia; species Alpinia galanga. The sequence continues at coordinate 15,865 of JBAMHZ010004942.1, forward strand.
AATGTTACAAGAGAAAAGCTACAAATCAGGTAGCATAAGGTTTTATCCCAATTTGATTCAATGTAAAGCAGGTACCTATGAGCCAAATGGATTTTTTTTCCCTTTTGAACTCCAAATCCTGGCTGTAGTAGACAACCACTTTTTAAAACCATGCAACCAACATTGTAGAGGGTTCTCCATCTCACAGTCCCATGTCATCATGTGTGGGCATCTTAAGTGTGAATATATTCTGGGATGCTAATTTTCAAGTGGCTAGTCATGTTATTATGGAATGAGCTTCGTCGCATTCCAACATGGACCATTTGAAGTAACTTGGCACTTATATCATGTTGAAGAGCTATCAAGTGGTTGTGTCCCAAAAATGAATACTAGCTTGAGACAGGGCAAACCATTAATATATTCACAACTAGGATGCCCACACTTAGCCAACTATGAGGTGGAGGATTAATGGTATCATACACCTTCTACACTAATATCTGAAAGTTTTATCCAATTAAATTCAAAACTTACTGAACTAAGGAACTAAATCATGATGATAATTTATCATTTTTTGGATAGACTAAAATAATCATTGCCATTTGTTTGAACAAGATACAACTATAGAGATGAAACATAAAAATTTGGAATAAACATTCAAACAAAATTAAAATAGAAAGCAAAAGTATAACAAAATAGAAGCATTTGTTACAATTTTATAAGCATACACTAAAGCAAAATTATCATTTAAATCTTTATGCAAATAGAACAGCATCTGCCATCTAGTATAGGACTACTTTTCATGGATCAGTATCAGTATCAATCTTAAATGAAGAACATATGATATTGAGCGGCCAATCCAACGAAATGTCATTCATCCAATTCTCAATCTTAATTCTTCACAAAACATACATTATTAAAGGTTATTTCTTCTAATAGTCTGATATGGTAAAAAAAAATCAAGATGATGAATATCCTACTCCTTCGGTAAAAGAATGCTCATGAAAAGTATAGTTTGACAGAAAATTATAGTGGAAAAATTATTATTTTCATTGATAGGATATCTTCCTTATATACAAAGATAAATCCCTTAGAATTAGGGATGTGATAAGTATGAGTTAATTACAATTCATCTAGAAAATAGATTACAAAAATAAATCCCTACAAAATAGGGATAAATTAATAAGTTGCTTAGTTTGAATCTCAACTTTAATAAATTGTCTAGTTTGAATTTCAACACTCCCCCTCAAGCTAGGCAATAAATGCTCTCCAATCCTAGAATCGAGCTCAGTTCGGTCTACATAGTGCCTTTGTCAAAATATCAACTGCTTGGTGTTTTGAAAGGCACATGGCGGAGCATAATGTGTTATATATATATATATATAACGCCTCCATTTTTCTCCCTTCCTCTCTTTTTCCTCTCCCCATACACAACCATCCCGCCACCCATTCCCACACACGCTGACTCTTTTTTTTCTTCTCCTCTTCTTTCTCTCTTCTCCGATTTCTTTCCCAGCCACTATCCTAAATTTTTTCTCCTCCTTCCGACAACCAACAACAGCAGCTCTTCCTCCTTTCTTTGTTTTCCTAGCAACGAGAAGCAACAGCTTCTCCCGTCTAGGGCTACACCTTCTGCAACAAAAGCAACCCTCCTTCTCTTCCTCTTCTTTTTTACTTTTGGTTGCTTTTAGAGCTCACCGAAGCTCGCTGAGGCCACTAGCAGAGAGGGTAAAAGTTTCCTCTTTCTTTCTCCCCTTTGCAAAGGCCGAATAGTAGCCCTAGCCATCACAGCTCGTCGGTGACAGTAAGCCTTCATTTCCTAGCTTTCTTCCTTAGCAATACTCAAGCATTTCATACTTTGGTTTATTAAGTACGAATAGATTAGTTAAATAGAAGTTATTAATCGATTGTAGCAAGTCTCATATTGAAAATGAGAATATATTAATATAATGAGTTTATGATTCAATCCATCGAGTAAGGATGTTGGTCATTTATTCTAATTTTGTGTTATTATCATTTTTGGGATATTATTTTGAGTTATATTCATATTATATGTTGGTCATTTTTTCTAATTTTGTGTTATTATCATTTTTGGGATATTATTTTGAGTTATATTTATATTATTTTATAGATACAAGTTCAAGCGAAGCTCATCGACTGAGGTTCGATATTTTTATTGTATATAGAGGTAGATAGATTTTATCCTTGGACTCTTTACATATTCCTTGTACGTGAATAAATAAATAAATGGTTTACTTATATTTGTATAATTACTTTCGAAAATAGGGATTAAAATAATATTTAAAAATAGTAAATGGGTAAATGAGTAATTAAACTATTTGAGGGTAAATAACTGATATTATCCTGTCCACATGTGGGTTCATATGGGCGTGAACATGGGATGAGTTGTTTTATAAATTTAAATGAATACTCTGACTTATTCTTCCATTGACATTTGTTCTGTTTAAATTCCTTGACCTTCTTGGCTGTTGATATTTCATTTGTTGATACTTGTACTTTTTGACTATATAACATTTATACATAAACTTTATAATGTCACTTAAATGACTTGATTTAGGTTGATTATTTAGATTTCCCCTGAGATATACCCTATAATTGAACAGATGTAATAAAAGAATTAAAGTTGAATATTAAAGAAATAAATGAGAAATACTAAAAGTGAAAACTCTGAGCCTAATCTTATACCAGAGTCTCTGATTGCCCATATGTTGTTATGGCAGCGTGTTGTCGCCCGGGGTCAGTATTTTGCTTGACTACAGCACCCCTGTTGTTATTTGTTGGTGTATTCCGCCGATGATGGGGCTTTTAGCCCATACGTCAAATGACGTTATATACACTCTGAGGATACTAAGTCCAGTGATTCACTGTTTAATTGATTTATTAAATTTTAATTGATCTATCAGATTGTAGTTGATTCCATATTTACACCATTGATGATGATTATAATTATGATGTGTGTATATATATATATATATGCATGTATAATAACTTGAAACAAGTTAAAAGACTTAAAACAAAAAGTAAGAAGAAATTATAATTTACAAACTCATTTGGTCTCTTAAATAAGATTTAATTCATGCACATCTCTTATTATTACCCACTTGATAATTTATGCTAATGTCTGCTTTCTTTGACCTCTAATTTTGTAGGCTCAGGCACCTTTTGATATTTTAGTGATTTTACTGTGTATAGAGTCGCTCAGAAATATCGACTTATTGATTCCTCGATTTGATTTCTATTTTGATGAATTTTATTTTTATTTTATCGATCTTCTATCTATATTATTTTTAGTCTTTGTAGAAAAATCCATTTTAATGAAAAGACAAATACCTTATTTAATTCTTTGAGTTCTTTAGGTTCATATGATTTTAGAATTTTCTTTTATTTATACATTGTCATCAAGCAGGGTAACAAAATGACACCCTTGGGGCGTGACATAATGTCTTTATTTTCAATCTTCTCACTAATGAAATGTCTATCAATTTTAATATGTTTGATTCGATCATGCTGAATTGGATACTTGGCAATAACAATAGCTGATTGATTGCCACACATAATTTGAATTGGATCTCTTGTTTTTAGCATAAGTTCTGTTAGAATCTGTTATAACCAAACTCCCTCACAAATGTCCAATGTTAGAGCTCGAAACTCGGCACTACTTCGAGCAACCACTGTTTGCTTTTTACCATACAAAGTGACCAAATTTCCCCAAACAAACGTACAATATCCAGAAGTAGATCTTTGATCATTGGATGAACCTGCCCAATCAGCATCGGTGTAAACCTCAAGGTTCGTTTGTCTGTCTTTCTAGACATGAGTCCTTTCCTAGGTCCTTTTTAGATATTT
>JBAMHZ010005146.1:0-19702 GCA_037177395.1 Alpinia galanga
CTCAAAGTCATCAGAAGACAATAAATTCGCCTTTTTCTTCTCTTCACCATCAATCAAAATTTTCAGCTCATTGTCAGGTTTCAGAATAGCAGTATAAACATGCGAATTTTTGTCATGTGGTACTGATGGAGGATACTTCAGATGGTGTTCCACAAACTTTCCAGTTTTAGGATTCTTGTGCTGAAGGATGAAGTGCACCTTCTTTGTGGACCCACACTTATCAGGTCCAAACATGATGGTATATGGAGCCTCATTATTAAATCGCTTAGGAGTCCATCCAGCTTCTTGTGGACGTAGGTACTTAACATATGCGCCTCCACATTCAAGTCCATTTTGTAACCGGACTTCAAACTGAAGAATAATTGTTCCATCCTTGAGAACAACTGGCTCCTCGAGTTCCTTGACAATGGCATATTTTCTTGCTTGTTCGCTCACAAGAAGCCCATAGTCTTCATGACCATCACTCTTCGAGTGTTTCCATGTACCTTATCAACAAAATGAGACATTGTAAGAAAGATGCATTGGCCACCATAAGCACTTATGGAAGAAAATAAATAAATAAATCAGCAAATGGCATCCGGGATAATTCCTGTATCCATGAAATTGGTGGCGTAGAAAGGACAATTTTGCTCCATGCAGGCACTCTAATTGTTGTGTCAAGTTGGGCTAAGCTATCCATTTTTGCACCATGTTATCCATGACAACATAGGGAATATTTATTTCTGATACTGTTTCCAGTAAACTTATCAATAGCACAGAGTTAATAACTAAATTGCTCAGAGAGAACAATTATCCTGGTCTGAAAAAACCCAGTATAAATATTTGCTTAAAAATTCTAATCTGCAGGCCACGTTTTCGACTCTATCTTGGAGGGGGGAAAAAATCAGAACAAATATATTAAATTTTCATTATGAATTCTATTCCTGATTGACAAAGAATAATTATAAAGGCAGGAACCTAACAACAAAGAGTCTTAATATAACAGGGGGATAGAGTGACGTCTTTCTCCCAAGTTATCAGCTGGATATGACACTATTAAATAAAAGAAAATTACATTAACCAACTAGATAAATATACAGAGGCCATAGAATTGAAAATGTTCTCAATTAAAAAGAAATAAGATATATAATTATGAAGTTATCACATAATGTTCATAATCAACAGTTGATTTGTTTAAACTTCCTTTGAGTAAGTTATGCTTCCTAGAAAATAAAGAAGCACTTTAGAAAAGGAAATGTCAAACTCATTATCTGAAAGGAATAATAATTCCTAAACTTAAGTTGCAAATGATTCCTACTTGATGGAACCAAAATTCGCTTGACAATACTTGAGGTCAATATATAATCTAATTATTCAACTAAGCATCCTTACGTTACATCACATAAAGAGCTTACTGCAGTTAGTACTATTTTACTTGAAAATAGGTTTATTGAATTTAACTTATCCTTTTATCATTTATTTCATCATAATTGATTTTATATGATCATTTTTCTTATAAGAAATTACTGTTTTTCATTATCAAATGTATTTACTAGATAAACTTGAGGTTGAAAAACAGCTAAGGTTGGTTGCCACTTTGGCGAAGAAAACTTGGATACTCACATTTTTTCAGATCATTCATAAAGTTATAAAATCCTCCTCAAATGGAAATCATATTTATTGTTTATTCTGATTTACTGCTCTTAAAATGAAGTAAGAGAGCCCTTTTTTATTTATATTGACTATGCCTATTCAATACAAATATATAAAAAAAGGCTCTCTTACTATGCATACTCCATGGAAACAACCTTTTCCTATGCAGCATAAGATGAGATATAACAGATCTTTCTTTGGGACCTCGAATTGATAGAAGTTTTGTGCACCAGATTGCCCTATTGACTATGCCTATTCAAATCCAACTAACAAATGCCACACTGCATGCTAAAAACTAAAAAAAAAAAACAAAACACCAGGCATGCTAGTAATACATTCTAAATTGCCAACGTTTAAGCATTAAAACAAAGATAGTTGTTTTTTTCACTGTACACATCACATATCTCTAACAAAATTTTTGGATCATTAAATAGTGCCTTATATATACAAACACAAGAATAATGGGATAACACCCAACTTAATTATGTCATGTGTTTAAGCAATCAAGTTATTTAATTATTTTCAATTTAGAGACTTCCTATAGTACCAGCATTGTAAAAAAATATATCATAAGGTTGCCGGTTTATATGGAAGCACATTAAAATAGAGTAGAATTTTTTTAGTAGTTTCAAAGTCATATTCTTTCATGAAACATCCAGGGCATAACACCATAACTTCATTTGTTTAGATCAAACTAAATTCCATCAACCGATGGAATCAATTAGGCGTGGTTAAGAGCGTTTATTTTCAGCAGTGTAGCTTGCCTTCTACTTATTACCAAAAATAACATATGAAGTAAATGTTTGACATTCACACAAGACAAGATAATGAGAATATAAACAGGCTCCTGACACCTTCTGCAAAATATATCGTTAGAGAAATAAAATAGTTTCAAAAAATATCTAAATTAGAAACCGTTAGAATTGTGGTTGAGTTTCTTAACATCAAATACTAATAGCTTTACTGAGTAAACAAATCAGAGAAATTTAAACCGTGAATATTAAACAATAGACCGAGCCAACGAAAACAATACGCTCTAGTTCCAGAAGCTAAAAAAAAACAGTTAGAACCTGATCCAAGTAAAATTATCAGGTCCAAGGGACTAGTTGTTCCTTAGCTATGCAACATGGTCGGCGACAAGTCCAGAATGTCTCAATATAGTTACCTAAAATTAGTAGATTATGCCAGTAAAAACAGGGTGAGCCCTTGCTCACCTATCTACTATCTTTTTGAGGAACAACTGGTCTACAATAAAAGCGCTTAAATTACACTATTTTTTTATTCTTAATTAATTTCCACAGTTCCTTTTTTTTTCTTCCTTAGATTTGTAGAAAGATATCACAGAATCAGCAAAATTGAAAGCAGTAAGTTGCAAAGTGAAATCTTCGCACTGTCAACAGAAAATTCACTGCACCAAAAAATCAAGAACAGATCGGGAAGGAATTTACCTTCGTAGTCCACCTGCTCGGAGACGATCCATCGCCCCTCGAAAGACTCGTCAAACGACTCGTAGAACAGCTGAATCAAATAGGCCAAATCACTCTCTGTATCTCAAAATCAAGCTGAAGGAAAAATTCGCGGAAAAGGGAAAAACTACCGGATCCGAAGCCCAAATCTGAGAGAAAAGGGCCGCAATCAACATCAAGACAAGCGGCGCCGTCAAGTTCCTCCCACCCATTCCGCGGGGAGAGAGCAGATCGCGACGGAACGAGCGAGCAACGGCCGCGATCTCCGAAGCCCGAGATGAGAAGGGCTGAACGAGGCACCGCTTCGCCTTCACTGTTCTCTCTCACTATTTTAGGAGGTGCTACGATCGTGATTCGTGGACGATTAAAAAGGACACGGAGTGACTGGTCTCCGCCAATGAGCTGAGAGAACACGTAGCTCTTGCCAATGGAATTACGCCATGTCATCCAGTACCAAAGGGACCCAGGATCGTTAGATCAACTACTTAAACAGCCGTTTGATCTGACGTTGGCTTCTGATAGACGGTCAATATTTGATACGATGGTTTGGATCTATATAAAATAATATACAACTAATAAATATAAATATTTTGAAAATAATCTTTGGTGAATATAAAAAAGCACCTGAATTATTAGAATTGTGAAAAGTGCGTCTTTTTTTTAAAGAACAATCAAAGTAATATTTGATTATATTTTTTTATTTTAATTTTTTAAAAAATAAATCAGTTTAATTCAATTAAAATTATTATATAAAAAATTATTATTAACTTGTTTAAAAATATTTAAACTATTAAAATGGCTATAATATAGTTAAAACCTAGTCACCACTACATTGTAATGGTTACTATTAGGCCTTTGAATTTTATTAAATACCTAAAAATAATACCCAAACATGAATTTAAAAAGAATAAGGATTTTTAAACATATTTTTTACCCATTCCCTTGAGCATTAAACTAACAAAATTATAAAAAAAACTGAAAAATGATAAACTCAAGGGATCAAATTGAGAAGAAATCTGCCCAAATTAACTTGAAATTGAAAGTTCGAAATTGAACAAAGACATGCCCCAAAGGGTCGGTAAAGACGTTGAGGTATTTCACAGGAGAACATAGTTCAATCCTCTGTTAAATTTTTCAGGAATAATATGACTGTAGAGTCCGGACTGATCCACTAGAATTGCAAGTGCTTCCTTGATTTATCAAGTTGGTTGATGGAGATTTGTTGGAGCTTCGATCTCTTCCTACTCAGCTGTTGAAGGGGCATCCCTGGAGAACCATAGACCTCAGGGATTAATCGAATCCAAGGTTTAGATAACACGGTGAAAAAAAAAAAACACTGAACAAAGAAAGGCAGAGGACACAGATGTCATTATGCGTCAAATTTGGGGTTCTTTTGCCATTTGGTCCGTGCCCGTTCATCGACCAACCGTCGCCTACTTGGCGCGGTTTCTCCATTTTTAGCTTCCAATAAAACGATAACAACAGCAACGGCATCAATTCTTCCTCCCCTGCCTCCCGCTGCGTCGTCTCTGAATCGGAGCTCGTCCAGCCGTCGATGAGCTCGGGATTCCGACACGTAGTTCCTCTGACCATTCCCTAGGCCTGGCGCCACCGATCCTATCAGCTTGTCGGTGGTAAACTGATCGGCTGACGGAGAACCAAATCGCCAAGGCCTAGGGTTTCCCCCGTTTCGTCCCATTGTTTATTTTTGGTCGAGGTTATGTTCCAATCTTGTTCCTAGTTCCTTCATCCTCTTCGGATTGTGATTTGCTTTCGCTCATCGTCCAAGTTTCCATCTTTAATTCGATATTGTCATTATTGCTTGTTATTTCTGTTATTTTATCTATGAGATTAATTTTTGTGAATGGTTCCCTTAGATTGGTATTACTTTGGAAATTTAATATAGCAATGATCTGAATCTGTCGTTTTTTTTTTTGATCTGGTTGGCATGCATTATGTTGTGGGGAGTTTAACATTGTTTCCAATTCAAAGGGGAAACTTGCTTTGATGTTTCTGATACTAACACATTGACGGTATCATTTGCTTTATCAGATATTAATAGAACGCAAGGTAAAATGTCCGAAAACTCTCTTCCTCATCATATTACTGATTCAAATCGGAAGATCATTGAGACAGGTGGTGCGTCAAAGCGGTTGTATCAAGTGTGGAAAGGAAGCAATGTAATCAGATCCCCAACCTCATTCTTTTTCTTGCAGCTAATCAATCTGATAAATGTTCTTAAGTTGAAAAGGCAACTAATTATCTCATTTTAATCTCTTGAAGAAATTCTGTTTCGGAGGGAGGGTTATATTTGGTCCAGATGTGAGATCCTTAACGCTCACAGTACCTCTCATTGTTGTCCCAGTTATCTTCTTTGTGTTATTTGTTTCAGACAAGTTGGTGAATGAGTTTCAGCATCACTTGGGAAATTTTATTGTTGATTTCGCTGTTGCCTTTACTGCTTATGTGAGTGACTCTTCCTTGTAATGTCATCGTTTATGGTTTAGTTTCTCTTACTATGCAGAATTCCTTTTCCAACTGGCACATCAGTTTTAGATTGAATTTTCCAGGGTTTAGACAAACAAAGGAATGTGTTTTGTTGTAGGGTGAGACTCAGACCACTTAATTACTTATACACAATTAGTTGTGCTTCTTTTGTTTCATCTTGGTTATGCCTTCTGAAAATAAACTTAGACCTTTGACCTGAAGCGTAAGATATATTGTTAGTTTCAACATAAAGATACGACCAAAAACTTAAAGGCTCATCAGAAATAAAGCCCCAGTGTTCATGATTATTCTTGAGAAATAGTCCTAATAATAAGCCAAAACATGACTGGATCAAAATTTCCCCAAGAATTTGTAAGAGAATAGTTTAGAATTTTGAACTCTAACACAGAAATAACTGCAAATCAAATTGCAGGGGTGATGGCTTTGTGAACTCAAGCCCATTTTTAGCATTTGCTGGAAGCTTTTTATCAGTCATTAATAGTATCATCAGTATTCTGTGTTTTTGTTTTGTGCAGGATATTTTAATGCTATTTCTCACTTCGGGCAGAGATCCAGGGATTGTTCCTCGCAATGCACAGCCTCCTGAACCAACAGATGTTGATAGCAACTCCTCTATCTCGGCAGAGTGGTCAGGAGCTTATGGCGGCTCAGTTTTGCCACTGACCAAGGATGTATTTGTTAATGGCATTGTTGTGAAAGTCAAATATTGCAATACATGCATGCTTTATCGTCCACCTCGTTGCTCCCATTGCTCAATCTGCAACAACTGTGTTGAACGATTTGATCATCATTGCCCCTGGGTTGGCCAGTGTATTGGAAGAGTATAGTTTTCTTCTTTACTTTCTACACCTTACTTGTTTTAAAATGTTGAATTGTCCATGGCCATGAATCAGGTGCAATTTAATTTAACTTGAGTTCTGATGCTAAGCAAAGAGAGATAAAATTGGATAAAAAAGAGAGTCAATATCTCATGAACTAAAGGTACCAACGTTCTTCCAGATTACTGGTAGCAAATGTCCTGATAACTACTCAGATTAAATTAGCAAGGATAAAATTAATAAAGCGTAGCTTAACTTAGCCTGATTTGACTTAACATTGCTCAGGCTTGAGCTACTCTTAGCTCCTGACATACAAGGTGGTCCTGTTAACCTTGACTTGTAATATGAAATACTTCATTGCTCAAATTCATCAAGCTCTTCCTCTCATTTACTACTAACTTCCACCCTAAGCTACTGTATTGTGGTGTCATTCTTCTTGATGTTGACGTTAGCCGTTTTTAACTCATTAGGGCTTATTTTTAATACCAAGGAGAGTCATCATCTCAATGTTGGTTGAATTGTACTTCTAGGAATAATGTTCGAATAGCAACTTGAAATACATAACCTGTTTTGTTTCATAGACTTGTGTGTTTGGATGCTTTCACTTCTCTTAATTCTTGTACAATTTCTTCTAAGAGATTCCAGTTAGCAAGACAAACACAGGGTAACATGAGGTTGGCCCTCTTATATCTAGAGCTCTCTTAATTCGAGATTATTCACGGAAGGCTTTGACCAAGACAATGCTAGATTTCCACACCTTTTGTTGGCTTCGGAGACGCCCTTGAGGCTCATTTATTGATGCCATAGTCAGAATAATAGGACTGTAACTTATACTGCTCGACAAGGCCTAGTCAATTGTTGATTCAGATTTGAGCTAGAGTCCATGCATTTCATTATTGTGTATACCAGTCATTCTATTCTTGGTTAGCTTCAAACTTTTTAATTGTCAAATAAAAATAATATAATTTCCAAGCATGTTCAGACAACATCTGTTTCATTCATTGAGACTTATATTTATCTGTTTTGTTCAAGCAGAGGAACTATCGTTTCTTTTTTATGTTCATCACATCCACGACATTACTATGTCTATACGTCTTTTCCTTCTGCTGGGTTAACCTCACAGAGATCATGGAAGCATATCACTGCAATCTTTGGCAAGCTGTGCTGCAATCACCTGTTTCTGGCATTCTCATCATTTATACATTCATAGGAGCTTGGTTTGTTGGAGGCTTGTCAACTTTTCACCTTTACTTAGTTTGCACCAATCAGGTAAATTCTTTGATGCTAAAGTTGTAAATAGCTGATTCAGCCTCTTTCTTTCTGATATGCAAACTTCAGTGTCTCACAAGAAATATGCTTGCAGACAACATATGAGAACTTCAGATATCGTTACGATGGCAAAAAGAATCCCTATAACCATGGATGCATTCATAATGTCAAGGAGATCCTCTTCTCAGGAATCCCTAAATCCATGAATAATTTCAGAGCAATCGTGAAAGAGGATTCATCTTGGTTTTCCTCATCACATTCGATGGGGAGAGCTATGAATTCACGGATGATGAAGCCAGGCTTTGACCTGGAGATAGGTGTCAAACGGCACAATGTTGCTGCAGGAGAGCTTGAAGGCATGGAGGATCAGTTTCAGTTTGGAACAATAGAAAGATGCGACCCCGAGACACCACATTCAGTATTTTCTGCAGACAAAGGCAATTGGGAAACACCAAAACATGTTAAAGAATTTGAACTGGACCACCACTGGCAGAAGAAACAAGGCATGGAGAGCTTATCTGTTGAGTTTAAAATGGCACATGGATACGATGACAGAGTAATAAACCATGAATTTGCTTAATAAGCAGTCAACAAACTGTTGGTGATCCTTCGATTTTGATGAAGAAAAAAAAGGGGGGGGGGAAAACAGCAGCTGAAATCCAGCTAATGGAAGTGGATCTCCTAACTAGCAGACTCACGAGGCAGCATGCAAGAACATTTGCTTGTAATTTTCATTCTTATTTTGTATAGACGGTCGCATGGCGTGGAGTTTGTGTGTTTGTACATGAATGCTTTACTGTTAACGTGCCCATTTTGCTTCATACACTTGTACATTGCAATGGAGCCTCTATAGAACAACTTTTTTATTTTTATTTTTACCGATAGGTTATATTTGGTACGCCGTAATATACGTTGTAATGTAATTCAGATTAAATTACAAGATAGATTTATTTGTTTTGTATGGTTTTAACATTGTAATGTAATATAATCTGAATTACAAAACTAAAAAAAAAATCTTGTAATCTGAATTATAGACCAAAATCTATGTAATCCAGTTTACATTATAAAGTCAACAAGTTAACGCCGACAGTTGAAAACTAAAGAACCCTGATTGCGGCCGTCTGGCTACCGTCGTTTGACCGATAATCGACAATCGATGACGTAAGGTAAGAATGAATACCAAACAACAGAATATAATCACTCTTGTAATCAAATATTACATTACAGATCTTAATTAAACGTAGTAATATAATACACATTCTATTCTATTACATTACACATTTTATTATATTAAAGCGTACCAAAAGTAGCCTTAGGGTATTTAGGGTATAAGAGAATTAAAATAACTTTAGTTTTTTCGGTATCAAAATTTTTACTTTGTCCATTAAAAATTATATTTTTAATTTTTCGTTAACTTTCGTCGAACTATCAAATGATGTTTCTGTTTTCTGTAAAGCCAAAGCAAATCGAAAAAAATATTATATTAAACTCTAAACCATATCTATGTTTTGATATTAATAAATTTTTATCTAGTAATTAAATTATTATAGTTTAGTGCGATGAAACATATATATGATATAAATTATTATTTTTATTAATTTTGTGTTATCCTACAATAACATATTTGTGAGTATCCGTGAGCATCGTTATTATTCATCGTTTAATCCCCTAAGGTTTAAAGATTTGACTATAGTGCTCACCTGATCGAACGATAAATAATGAAGGTGCTCACGAAGGCTCACATTCGTTATCCACTGTCTAATCACTTGAACACTATAGCCCAATCTTTGATCCCAAATAGATCAGACGATGGATAATAAAGATGCTTACGGATGAATTATATATATATATTGGAGATGCTTACGGATGAATTATATAGGATATATATATATATAGAGGAATGATATTCTACACAACTCTTATGCGAGCACCCATGAGCATCTCCATCATCAACCGTCCGATCGAGTGAGTACTATAGTCCAATCCTTGAACCGTAGAGAATCAGACAGTGAATAATGATGATGCTCACAGATGAATTGTGTAGAATAATAAAATAACCTACGCACATGAAATTGATATCTTGTGCGATGGATATCTGTATACATGTACGCGACTGAAAATGCATAGTATTCCTCTCCGCACACAAGCTCAGCATCACCACTATCTAGCATTCGGCTTGACTGATCATGGTTGTGGTCCAATCACAGTTGTGGATCTACTATCAATGGTGAGGAAGACGTTAGCGATCCTGAGTTATAATGCACTCGATAAAAATACTATGCATTGTCAACTACAAATCCAACAAAAGATAACACATAAATCCGTCGCACAGGATGTATAAGCCGGTTAAACCTTAATCGAAAACCGACCGTGAACTGCACCTCGAAAAGAATTTTACAAATTCTATAAGAGAATTCACTGGGCCAGCTTAGCAATTATTATCCGCTTGTGAGACCTAACAATAGTATGAAGAAGCCCTGTTGCTTTCCAGGGCAAAGAATATAATTGTCTGTCTGCTCCAGTGGGCGAAAAAAAAGGAGGAAAAAGTAGATTAGTCATCCCATAAGAAACTCTCTTACCACCTAATGCTACAATCTTTGCGCAAGGGGCCAACCAAAGGTTCCAAAATCCCCAAATCCCAAGCCCAGTAGTGGACCGAGCACATCGATTTCTGTTGCTCCTTGAGCTTTCAAACTTTGCCCATTCATTCTTCACTCTTCAGTCTTCTTTATCCCTCTTGATCATAGGCTGTGTGAGCTTTCAAGCTTTTTCCAAGATGGCAAGAGGATCTACAATACCTAGTACTGGAAGGAATAATTGAGGTCAGATATCCAATTTGCTCCAACTTGGAGAGAGTATACAATTTGGCACTTGTTTGAAGTTGGTCTGTTCAGGAGGTCTTTCTAACTTGGTTGCAAAAGGGTAATGTTCAGTGTCGGAATTGCAAGGCAAGCAGAAAAATATCCAACCTTGTTTGCTGTCCAATGCTTGCCTAAGATACTATGTTTGCCAATCTTGCAACTTATCTGCACAAGCATACGCAAGATAGAGCAGCGGTCCTGCACAAGTCGCAAATTCCTGAAATAGAGGCCTGCCTGCTTTCTGCACCCCAAGCAATAGGCAGGCTGTTGCTTCAACATAGTTTGCAATCAACCTTCTTTCTTGGCCTACCTTGACAAAAAGAAAAGAGAAGAGCATCAGATTCCACTTCCACAGACAATTATTCTCCAGCTTAGAAAAACATACAGCAGGAAGGAATAAAGTTCTCTAGCTCAAATCTTGCATTCATTCCTTCACCTTTGATTCTTGTAAAAGCAAAAAAGAGAAGATAGGATGAACCATATAAAAAGTGTTCTTCCATGCATCGGTTTCTATCAAAGTTTCTTTTTTTCAAAAACAAAAACAAAAGGTTTCTATCCGAGACCAACTTCAAGTTTACATACTAAACTTTGTAGGATCCTATCTTGAGGATGAATTAGTTGATCACCAATATATACCGCCAAATTAATGATGATTCCAATGAAAGTTAGCAAGGCCATCCATTGTTTCAGTCATTCTCAGTCAAATTGCTAAGAATGGTGAAAACTTATTATGTTTTTACCAAACATTACCCAAGAAAAGAAATTCATGTTTACAAATACAAAACTTTTGTATGTAACTAGTATAGTCATGTGAACCTGGTTATTCTACTAATCTAAAAGGAAAAGTTAGCAATAATTGATGACTATAATTGCTATAACTTAACAAGTTATCCACCTGTTTATATTTATCAATTTATCTTAAAATTTGCTGAATGATATCTCTCACAAGTAAAATTGATGGGAATCACATCAAGTTCCCATTTGTTGACAGTGCCTTGTTGATCTCTATTCAATAATTATACACAAAATAAATGCAACTGGGAAGTTCACCAATGAGTCAAGTTTTTAGTCTAAATATAGGGCAATGATTAGTAAGATGCTCCTAGATGAGGAAATAGGTTCTTTGATGGACCTGCTACATGCTGTGATATATGCACATACCACAAGAAAACCAATGGCCATTGTTTAACACGACGGGGCACAGCATATTCTATTGTCAAGTTCATTTCATCAACAAGAGTAAGGGATATATTATTCTTGTTTATTCTTTTCATGCAAAAGAAGGATTCTATCAACTTTGTCAATTTTTAATATACTTTTCTCTTCGAAACAAGGGATTGAGCATATGCTTTACTGACTGTTTTAGAGAACAATGAGGAAATGTTCAACCAATAGATACAACATCATGAGAGAATGATTGTGCTGCAAGCAATACACTTATTGACCATACAGTGGTAACTTTATGATGATAGGCTGTTTCCAATCGCAAACTCGTACTTATGCCAAGAGAATCATATCCTTCCTACCTATTTAGTAATGCTAGATATGAATGAGAACCAGTTGGTCTCACTCAAAATGATGGATTAGGGTATCAATGCACTTACCTGCCTCATCAGCAATTGCAAGCATATTATAATGGCATGGTTTGATATATATATATATATAGAAGCTTAATTAAAAAACGATCTATGGAATTAGCAAGAAACTTCATAAACTATTAAAGCTTTTCCAAACATCTTAAAATAGAGTGCAAGTGCATGATCACAGTAAAAGACTGAAGATTTCAGTCTGATTAACATAAAGGACATCCAAATATTACCAGTGATAAAGTTATTGAGCATGGGGATAAATAATGTAAATTATGAGGATGGTTCTTGTTTCCTTTTGGAAGAAAGATCAAGTGATTTTATAAAATAATTTTTTGAAGGAAAGAAAGACACAGTATGGTAATGAAAAACATAACAAATATTTGGCTGCAGAATATTGGTCGCTGAAAGATACTTTTGCTGCATGGAGTTGATAAATTCTTCATTCCAGTTGAATAAAGAAAGTGAGCTTACTGAAATAAGTATTGGGAGATGCCTACAAAAGTATCTTGTAAATTGAGGACCACACAAAGAGAATGAGCAAACAAAACAGTATATGCATATATCTATGTTTCATATTCACTGCCCTTTGTTTATTCTCAACGAAGAAAAACACCTCTGCTTTAATTATATTAAGACATTCTCTGATAACTTTCTGCCTTCCATTCCTCAAAAAGAACATCTACTCAGTCCATGGTGTAACTTGCCCATTTGCCAGTGTTCACCTGAATTGCAAAGATAAACAACAGAAACTTGAGTGCTCAGGCAGCTAGAAGTGAATCAATTGGCTGACACTGGTTCAGGAAAGAGAAGCAGCAAAACTTATAAGCACAAAAAAAACCAGTGTCTGAGTTGTTCAGCAAGAAATAACCTATGGTTACCGCAAATTATGTCCTTAAATGTTCAGTGACGACGAAAATGCACCACATGGCTAACCCACTATGGATGTGACAAGATCTAGGATAGATGGAAATCCATTTCATAAGCTTTTGAGAATTGAGATCAAATATATCAGCTATTTGTACACTGTTTACTTTCAGAAAAAATGTGCACTATTTTGTAATTTTTTGTACTATCTTCTTGTCTTCGATGCAAAAGGATACCCCCTTCTCCCATTACCTATCTTCTTTACTTTGTCAATAATGAAAATGGAAAATATGTGCAGCATAGAGACAAAAGGGAACTCACGCCGGTTTCATATTCCTTTATTATATGCATAAAGATGTATCATATTTTGCTGTTGGAATTAACCAGTCAAACAAAACTTTCAAATTACTCAAATCAAATAGCCTAAGATTACCAATTTGAATTAATCACAAATCAGACTGCAGGTAACTACAAATTGCATTATTGATAATTGAAGACACCTATGATTTGTTTTCATTAAATAAACTTTCCTATTAAAGAAACTCTACCCAAGTGGACCCCTAATATTTAGATTCTTACAGTTCAGGAATCTGGAAACTTACCACAGAAAGATTAGAAACATAGCATCAAGTTTAAAAATTCTCTTCACAAGTATATGCTTCTTCTTTTTCTTTAGTAGTTCTTTCATGAAAGAGAATGGATATTTAAGGATTTATTCTCCTGCACATGCAACAAGTTAAAGTTGTTCCATGAAAAAGTTTCTTCTGCAGAATATGAGTGCCATTAGGCTTATGAATTGAAAATTAAAGTTCCTGGACATGGTCCATATTGAAGGAAGAAGAGGACAAGATCTCTTTTTGGGTTGCTCTGAAGATTGGATTAACTTAACTGCTTTATTCAAATGATTCCAATTCTCTTTTGCAGTTGGCTTATAAAACGAGCCTTGTGCCATCCTTCACCTACAAGAGAAGCAGATAAGCCTTTGGGAGAAGGATGGATGGTGCGTGTCCTGGCATTCCAGAAATATAAAGCAGATAAATCAGAAGTGATAAGTTTCAGCTACTCAGAGAACTGATACGCATAGTACTACCTAGATCAAAGAAGACAGTAGATAAGGTAAGAAAAGGGGAGAGAGAGAGAGAGAGAAATCTTTGCTTCTATTTGATGATGATGACTACATGATTGATGACCTTACAATTTCTTTACCGAGCAGGAGATGTATCATCAAGGCCACAACAACATCCTCTCTTCTAGGACAACATTTCCTCCAGAGAGGCATTTGTCAATGCAAAAAGGGGGAAGCATTTCCAACGAGTCAGGGTTAGTTCTATCAACTGATGCAAAGCCAAGGCTGAAGTGGACACCTGAACTCCATGATAGATTCATAGAAGCAGTTAATCAACTAGGCGGAGCAGATAGTGAGTAGACAAGAAAAACAAAGCATCAAGGGAGCATCTTTGCTTCAGAGTAAACTAACATACATCATTATTTTGCAGAGGCGACACCAAAAACAGTCATGAGACTCATGGGCATTCCTGGACTAACACTTTATCACCTGAAAAGCCATCTTCAGGTCCAGAGTCCAGACTGACTAATTATCTTTTCTTCTTCCTTTTCTTTATTCAATTTTCATATTTGAAGATTAAACCTCTCGTTGGATTGCAGAAGTACAGACTCAGCAAAAATCTCCAAGCTCAAGCAGACATGGGAAGTACTAAGAGTGGTAAGACCACATACAAATTTATCAATCAAACCATATTGAGTTTGAAAACTAATACATATTGATGCAGTTGGCGTTTGTAAGCTAGCAGCAGAGAGAACAAATGAAGGTAATAATACATCAGCCATGACCAAGACAAATATTGTTCCCCAGCCAAATAAGTAAGAAAAAATCAACACTCATTTAATCTAACAATAAAAAAAATGGAAATCTATAACTGAGTGCAATTTCAGGCCTATTCAGATAAATGAAGCACTTCAAATACAAATTGAAGTACAAAGACGGCTACAAGAACAACTAGAGGTAAAGTTGAGTCAACATGTAATGCTTATCAACTGTTTTGTCCTTCCCTTATACATTAGATTAATTCTAAGATAATTGAATTCATAAGAATTTAACAGTTCTAACTGTGTATTATATTCTAAATTTTTTGCATAAAGTTACTTAAAAGTACCTATGACTAGCTTGTTTTGTAGAATGAAAGTTGGATCGAGCCCAACCTACAACAACAATTTGTCACAATTATTTCCATTAAGTTTAGCTATATGATATAACTAAGGGAAACAGTTCAAGGAAGTGATTAAAGAGGGAAGATATGACTAGCAAAACAAAAGCCATAAATCACAAAAGAGCCAATATGTCCATCATCCATGGAAAGACTATAATGTTAGAAGGGCAGAAGACACCAAGTAGTTTGGGTGTAGCCTAGCAGACATCTTGAGCTTTGTGTAAAGCCATTAAGCATAATTTTAGAATTTTTGGCAAATGACAGCTCCAGGCTTCCTTTTTCTTTGATGACTTCATTTCATGTTCCTTTGAGGTCCAGATCAAGAGTAAAACTAATTATTATTGATGGACTTTTCTTTTTGGTGCATATGCTCACAAATTAACTAAGACATAACTGAAACACTACCATAAATTAAGGTTAAAATCTATGAGATAAGTAATCATCCTGAACTCAAAAAATGGATTGAGCCTTTAAGCCTTTTCTTTTGCTTTCATCTCTTCTAATTTGCTTATGAGATTAGATATTGACACATCATTAAAAATGCATCTGTAAAAGGTTCAGAAGCATTTGCAACTTCGAATAGAAGCACAGGGGAAATACTTGCAGTCTGTGCTGGAGAAAGCTCAAGAGACACTTGGGAAGCAGAATTTGGGTACTCCAGGTTTGGAAGCTGCTAAAGTTCAACTCTCTGAACTAGTATCCAGAGTCTCAAATGAATGCTTCAGCAATGCATTTCCAGGTTTAGAAGATATTCCCCACCTGAATATTAATCTACCAGAGTATCAAGCCCAACTTGCCGACTGTTCAGTAGATAGCTGTCTTACATTTTCTCAAGAATCACAAAAGGATCAAAACATAAATAATCTCCAGTGGGGTTTAGAAAATTATAATGGCAACTTACTGCTTTGTAGAGAAAAAGTGCATGACGGTACTAGGCTTGAGAACACTCAACCTGCATGGTTTTATTCAAATGAACACAAGACTTTTTCCTCATCCATTTTAGGAGATTCTAAAAGGACACCTTCATCGGCCTGTAACGTCAAGGTGCACCCTTTAAGTTCTAAAGCTCAAATAGAAGGAGCTATTTCAGAGGCTTGGCATAAGGAAAGAAGTGATGAAACCATGTTTCTTGAGAACACACATAACAGGAAGCATGCAGAACAACAGAGCAGAGAAAAGGAATCAAGTAGTTTTAGTAAGGCAATTAGTTTTGGCATATCTTGTCATGCAGCACAACTAGACCTCAATGCTGATGAAGATAACAAAGGTGCAACTGATAGCAAATTTGATTTGAATGGTTTTGGTTGGACCTAGTTTGTGACTTCCAAACCAGTTACAAAAGAGAATATTCTATAGTGGTTGGAGTCAAATATTACAAGGCACATTTACCTGTATACAAAGGAATTATACATTTTGCCTAGAGTGTACTTGGAGGAATTGAGAATTCGTGTATAATATAGGAGCAGCATCAAGAAGGTCAAAAACATTGTGCTCTTAAATCATTTCCATCTAGTACAATATATTAATAGTGACATCAGTGATAAAACCTTCAAGTTGCATCTGAATTATCTTCCCATACTATACCAATTAAATATATTTTCATAATGCATCAAACAAAAAGAAAATTCATTTTGCTTTTATGCAGCATAAAAATTTCACTGAAAATTTAGCACCATTCCTTCATGAGTATCAGCTTAGCAGTTGTTTTAATACAAAGTCTATCATCTTTTTTTTTTTTAATTCTTTTCGCTTTTTCTTTTGGCAAATGGAGGGTGGACACCCAAAGATGTATAGTAAATCAACCACAACATCACTGTTTTTCAGTTTGCACAGAATTTTCTCCCCCTTCTAAACCACATTAAAAATCAATGCCTCTAATGAAAAAAAAAACATCAATTTACGGACAACATATTGCAATCATGATTAGAATTGGAGGATAGCGGGAGCAAAATTAGATAGCTTTAACAAAATATTTCAAGCATAATATGCAGCTGTTTAGAAGTATTATGCTCGGAGTGTATTTTCAGACAAAATTATAAATGGGCACTAAGAAAAATCAGTTTTTAGACTCTATAAATTCCTAACTTTTTCATTGGCATCTACCTCCCTGAGACCCTGACCGAATTAGTCAGCAAAAAATGATATAATTGCCACAAATTATACTATAACGGAAGCCATAAACTAAATTCTTCACAACGAAGCGTACTTTCTCTACGGTAATCAAGCTCATACCTTGGTCAGGAATAATGATGCTTCTGCAAAAGAGAAAATTCGTTCACTTATCCACTTCAATCTGCAAGTAATGCGAAAGATGACGCTTTTCAATAATACTTTTGTGGCTTTTTCGATACGTCATGGGTGACACCTCAACCACCATTGTCGAGACGACAATAGACGAATTAGAGAAACCAAATGATCGCCGGCGAATCAAGGTAGGTTTTAGGGTTGATGGTTGAATTGTTGCAGGCCTCGCACCCCTTTACTAAGAAAAGCAAAGACGGGAATAGGAGTGCCATGTGATCATGAAAAAAATTTTGCTAACCCGGCTAAACAATTATCTTAAATTAGCAAAAATGTACAATTAATATTGTTAATTAATTATCCATTGGGTGCAAACACTCTAGCATTTAATCAAAACTGAATTGATCGAATTAAACTAATTTGAAACCGAATTAATAAAATTCTTTTTGGATAAATCGAACGGACCAAAATTTCTCAATTAAATCAATAATAATTATCAAACTATGTAGTCGATTATTCGTTCATCACTTTTTGTAGATGCCATTCTACTATATATTTCTTTGAATTGATACAAATTTGAATCCGTAATTCGATTGATCATAACATATAAATCGACTATCAGTAATTTGATTTAATCAATTTCTAAATTGGATAAGGAGACCAAATCGAAAAAATTAAAACAATAGGTCAAAATTGATATCCATGTGCCTCTTCACTGTACATCCTCGATGTATAGTAATTTTTCACCGTAATTTTGCTTGTCATCGCTGTCGTAGTTCAACTGGATGTCGGCCGCGATCCTATCGTCATTTAGCCAGAATCCAACTGCGATTCAGCTAGAGTCAGAATTCGATCGGACCACGATCGATGTGATTCCAGCTAAATTGAGGTTGTGCACGATGCATAGTAATGAAGAATGCATAGTAACTTTTCATCGTGACTTCGCTTGTCACCGTCACTGTCACCGTCATTTGATCGGATTCCGACTGTGATCCAACTGAAGGGACACCGATGGCGATCTTGATGGATTTAGGGGCTGGACTATAGTGTCCATCACTCCGACAATGCATAGGCGCTCCAACGACACACACAGATGAAGAAGTTGTCACGCACACATCGTACAGGATCAATCGCACCTTTTGTTTAATTACTATATTTAATAATGACTTCACATTCTGTTTTAATAGTGATTTTTCTTGTCACAAATAAAAAGAAAGAATGCCTCTAAATAATATATTACGAAATTTAAAGAAGTCAAATATCTTTTTTCCTTATATTTCTCAAATGTATATTTGCAGAGGGATTATGTTGATTTAGGGTTCTACTAGGTGGTTTTCTTAAAAAGAGCTCCTCTCCATCCTATTTCACGTCTATTTATTTTTATAATTAAATAATCATTATTCAAGGGGAGAGTTAAAGTGGGTAAGTCTTTTACTATTGCTTTTATTCTTTTTACAATTTTTATATCTTATTGATTAATTACATACATCTAGGATTAATAGTATTTGATCTTGAGGACTTACAAAAAAACATATTAGAGGAAAAATATTAGTTATACTATATGATTTCAGATATTAAGACAAAGAAAAATTCATATAATTAGTATGATTAGTAGAAGTGGACATAAAAAACAATCTAGGTATAACATATTTATGTCCAAATTTTAATATGAGAATTAAAAATTTCATTAAATATATAAAAATAGCAATACAAATGTGAGGATATGAGAAGTTACAAGGAAATAATATATAATTAAAAATGATATTTTTAAGAAAAACAATGAACAATATAAATAATAATTTTAAAGTACATATGGATGGTATTAATGAAGCTCCTAATTCAAATAATACAAAGTTCTTAAAACCTAGGGAAAACAACTCTAAAGAACAAGCTAGCTTAAGATGGACAATTAGACTAGAAGAAATCGAATCACTTTTACAACCAACAAATTCTATCATGTATAAAGATATGGATGGAAATCTAAATATTAAGTTTGTAGGATATCTCTTATCTACATCTGCAACAGATCAGGGGAAGAAGACTTGGAAAACAATAGAGAAATAAACTTAATATTTTGAGAAAAAAATATCTAGTAAGGATAACAAGAATAGTTGACATTTCGAGAAAAAAATAATCTAGCAAGAATACAGGATAAAAACATCTACAACTAACAAAAATACAAAAATTGAGGGGCATAATAAGACAAATATATTTAATGAATATAGG